>MKEJ01011212.1:0-12001 GCA_001753735.1 Embelia ribes
TTATTTTTTTTTATTTTTTGTCATAAATCTATACTATTTCTATTTTGTTTTTTCTTTTTTATTTATCGTCGTATTTCCAGCTTTTACTGGCCCGAAGAATGCACATCTAGTACCTGCAGCAAATAAATATGTTCAGGTTCCTCTAAATTAGGATTAAGTCTTCATTTGAATGTATTTCTTCTTCATGGTTTACACGAAAATGATTTTTCGTTTTGTAGATTCGAGCCTTAGCATGGCCCGCAGTCCTAGTTGGATGGGTTGCTCAAAGTGCAAGGTGAATCTCTTTTCTTCATTTCAGGAAAAATTGAATCAAACAAGCTTTCAACTTTTAAAAGCCGAAAACTCAAATAGAGCTGTCAACCAAACTTAATTTTTTTGTCGAGCACAATCTGCCCTGTGCAAATTAGTTATGTGAACAAAAATTGAAGATTTGTTGATTAATAAGCGCTGTTTAGGGGCACAATTATGTTGGTTGTATCTAGCGTAGCGGCAAAGATGAGAAGTATTTCATGTGATATTTTACTTGCCTCGAGAAAATATCGAAACAATAGTGCACTTATTTTATTTTCTTGTGCAGTCTCGGAATGAAAGATTCATGGGGACCGTTGAAGGCTCTGACCGTTGCTAGTACTGTAAATATTGTTGGTCATATCGTACTATGCAGTTATTTAGGCTACGGCATTGCTGGTGCCGCTTGGGCAACTATGGGCTCACAGGTATAAATTAGAAGTTCAATTTTCAGTTTTTGAAAACGGATGCTCTTATAGTAATCGAGTTTAATGCATGCAAAATTCTGTTTAAAGTTATTTATGTAAAATAATTTTCAAACTGTAAAAGCTGAATAATGATACGTGCTTTAGGTTATTTCGGCTTACATGATGGTTAGATCGTTAAACAGCAAAGGATATAATGCTTACGCCATTTCTATTCCCTCACCAACTGAAGTAGTGCAAATATTCATGCTCGCTGCTCCAGTTTTTCTTACTATCAGCTCGAAGGTGTTCACTTTTCGTTACTCAATCTTCTATTTCTATTCAGGTTATTTGGTTTTCTGGATTGGAAAACAAAAACACAAGCAAAAGCATTTACCGGATTGGTTACCAAAGTGGTTTTTGAATTACTACCGGAAATCAGTTTTCCTATGTAATTATATGTATAAAATCTCAATCCTTAACTAAAACAGATGTTGAGGTTAATTACACAATTAGCTTCTGTGTATAGGTGGCTTTTTATTCCCTCATTATTTATTTCGCGACATCCATGGGAACAGCCACTGTCGCTGCACATCAGGTTTATTTCAAACCGAGTTTTATGTCAATTTTAACTTCTGTTTTTACCCTCTTTTTTAAGGGACTAATATTCATTCATATATGTTTTTGTACAACTTTCGACATTAGGTACTTATACAGTTATACAGCATGTGTGTGGTATGGGGTGAGCCTCTTTCTCAAACTGCCCAATCGTTCATGCCCGAGTTGTTATACGGAGCTAATCGAAGTTTATCAAAGGTTAATGCATGTTCTAAATCTAATTTTTCTAACTGGAAAATAAGTCACTTAATGACAATCATGTATTGAAGCTGTGTGATCATATCATGCGCATGGATCATGTTTTTAAAGAAAATATCAACGCACAGTATACAACCACACAGACGTTTATACACTTCTTATACATGATTCTCTATGCATATGTCATTACTGAATCTGGTTTAACTCTGTAATTACTTGTAGAATACACTTTACCAGCCAAGTTTACAATTTAGACACCGAATGTAGATGTGATATTTGGAAAGTTTGTGTTTGAAACAGGCACGAATGCTTTTGAAATCGTTAGTGGTGATCGGAGTTTTACTAGGATTAACATTAGGAGCTGTCGGAACATCATTTCCCTTGTTGTTCCCTCGTGTTTTCACATCCGATCCAAGGGTGATACAAGAGGTTAGTTATTCAAGCTCGATTTACTTCTCTTTTCTGTTTCTAGTGTTTTAATTTAATATCGGATCATAGCCACCTTGTTCTGTTTTGAGATTTTCAAGTAGTAACATAAATCGGAGAAATATGATTATTATTGGTATGCTCAATTACATAAATCAAACGTCTTTATATAGGTAAGAATTCTAACGAGGGAATTTATTCAACAAGAAATATACACAACAGGAAATAAATCATTTTATATCTAAACTATTCTAGCAGAAATCAATTGCCATTTTAAATTTTCTGTTGGTTTTGATTAACTATTTTTACAAAAAATAGCTTTTCGCAGAACTTTTTAGAAAATTGTCCAGCTTTAAACACCTTCAAAGAGTTGTTTTCATGAAACGAGTTTGCTCCTAGGAATTCGTAATTTTTAACCCCGAAACAAGTGCCAAAAAAAAAAACGAGCATAGGGTTTGCTTAGTTGTAACTCATAATCTCCAGTTTTTCAACTTTTTTGCTTAAGAGTTAGACGGAGAGGTCAAGTATAGAATATTCAAAATTATTATTGAAATTATATATTTGGCTTTTCTGATCATTTTGCTGATGTGTTTTGTTAAAATCCAGATGCACAAAGTGTTGATCCCATTCTTTATAGCTTTGTGTGTGACACCTTGTACACATAGCTTTGAGGGCACATTGCTGGTATGTTTACCTTGCCCTTATTTCGGGTTTGCTCGGTTATAACTTTTAAACTTAAGCTTTTCTACTTTTTGTCTAAAAATTGGTGTAGATTTGATTGCTCAGCTTTTGAGTTCAATTTTTTTACCGTTTTGATCTAAATTCAACTCGGACGCATATATTACTTTTCTTATAATAAAAAAAAAACTACGCTTTTGCTTAAAAGTTACAAGTAAAAATAAACCCTTAAATAGTGTTGTCATCATTGTTTTTTCCAAGTCCATGCAACGTTAGAGGAATCAAAATAAGCAAATAAGTATCATTTTTTAAAAATTTCAAATTAAAAAGTAATTCTTATATAAAATTTTGCTTACAGAAAATTATGTGCCCAGCCTGCATTGGTTAATGAGAAGGCAACGCATCTACCACTTGGGTTAACACATCCATATTTTGTATGAATTTTTTGTAATAATAATAAAAAACATGTTTGTCTAGCATCACTCATTGAAATATGGGTTTTAGACGTTCTTCTGGTTTCATAAATACAAAAGTACACTTTTTTATTAGGTTGAAATATTTTAAATACTTTAGATATGTTTGGTAAATGTAAAAAAGTAAACTTATTTGAAGCTATAATGATACCATAATATAGGTAGAAAATGCATTTTTTTGGATAAGTAGGGTTCAAGAAACTCTTAATTATATTTGTCTGCTTGAAAAATATAACAAGTGTACTAATGCTAATTGCACCGAATATACTTTTTTAAGTTATATTAAAAGTAAAAAAGAATACTTATTTGGCTCAGTCGAACAAGTCGATGATCTAGTTTATTTCTGTAGGCTGGACGAGACCTGAAGTTTATTAGCCTAACAATGACCGCTTGTTTCGGTTTAGGCTCTCTTCTCCTACTGGTACAGTTTCTAATTTCATAATTTCCAATCATTTTTCACCACTTGGAAATATCGAAAATAACCGATACTATAATATTTTCCCTTTATTTCGTTACAAGTTTGTCAGCAATAGCGGATATGGCCTTCTCGGCTGCTGGTGTGCACTCGTCGGATTTCAATGGGTAAGGAAAGCCTTAACCTTTTGTGTTTTTAAAATCAGTTTATGAAAACATTAGAGCGAAAAATGAGAGAAAATGAATTGATCTAACTTGCACTGCTTTTCAGGCTCGGTTTTCCCTTGCACTCCGGCGGCTCATTTCGCTCGACGGAGTACTCTATTCCGAAGATTTGGCACGGTTTAGTACGGGGAAGTTAAAAGCAACTTAATTTCAACTTTTTCCCAAAAATCAAGGATGCAAGAAATGAAGTCTCAAATTTCAGATGGTCTTCATGTTAGGAGTTCTTGAAATTGTGAATTCTTGTCAATTCTCTAGAATGAGAGAATTGTTGCAAGTATTTTTGCAGTTCCGCAATGGAGCGATCCTAGCCATCCAATCTTCCTAAAAGCTACATACGATTATGTGATAACCATCGTATGACGTTGGGCGCAAAAGTTACCATTGCAATATTTTTTTATTGCAAGAATTTTATTCGTATTATTTGTCCAGTTCCTTTATATATTTTCTCTTTGCTACATTCTCTTAACAATTTGATTTTGAATATGGTTGCATTATTGCTGTTGTTACTCTATCGATTGTGTTACTAATAAGCTTTTGAAATGATGAAAACCATAACTCAACAATGTATATATTAGATCTGACCAACTTTCATGAATTTTCGACTTTGGCCCTCCTACCAGGCGCGAAGAAAAATACTTCCCTTAAACTTTGGCACTATATTGCAAATTACTCCTTTTAACTACAGCGTGTTGCGAAAAAATTATGTCCTAAAGTATAAAGTTGGAAGGGTCCAAGAAGCAAGTTTTTGTAAAACTTGCGGATTTAGAAAGTCTGTAGAACTTCTAATTTTTAGACACCACAAAGGATAACCAAACAACATTCAAGATAAAAGGCATTGATTTGTATGGATATAACATATATATGTGCCAACCTGATAAGAAACTGTTTTCTTCTACTTCACTTGCACAATCACCGAGTGTACTTGTCATAATGCAGTACATAATTAGAAACATGACATAGTCGAATGGCACTAATCCTCGTTTCAATTTCTGCCAGATACAAAGACATTCTTCAGTTTCAACAACATTCTCGATCGTACAGCTCTATTTATCTTCCTTTTGAAACTTAGAATTCAGTAGCTAGTGAATGCGATAAACTAGCATCTCCGTCCAAAACTTGGACATTAAGCATATTCGAAAGAGATAGCAAGCTTCGCTACTTGATGAAGAACTAGAAACAATAAGTTTGGCTAAGAGTTATGCGGGATTTGAAAATCTGCTACTTCCTCGACGCCCACGTTGTCTTGGTACTAGTCCTCTATTCTGCAAATTTCACCAACAAATAGCAAAATCAGTATACCTCTTTATATATTTTTTTCTCTGGGTATACAGAAGGGTTACCATTTTTTTCTAATTGGGGTGGGCTCAGAAACGAGAATTTGGCAAGCCAAATACCTACGTTAAAGTGATTGTTTAAGCTTCCGAAGAAAATTGGGATTAAATTTCTAATCAAACAACTTAAGCTAGCTTATTCAAGCTCTCTTTTAGAATATTCTGATAGAAGTTGACTTAGAATTGACACCAAATCGTTATACACGTAAATGATCCTAAGGTTTGGAGATTTAACATGTAATAAATAAGTAAAAAGTTGTCAATAAAAAATGATGACCCATTTAAAAAAGAAAAAAAAAAGAAAAAATAAACATTTGCATTTGATAAATTTTGAACAAAGAAAACCATACCTCTGATGAAGGTCTGAAAGCTTCTTGTCTTCTCCACACATTTCTTTGAGCCTGCTTCTTTTTCTCCTCCTCTGCCTTTAATTTGGTCATGCTTGGTCGGTATAGTATCACAGTCCGACCAATTTGACCCACTACCACGGACCCCGTCAATTCTTCCAATCGCTTTACGGCATCACCTAGTTCGTCTGGACAGTTATTGTGTATTTTAATCTGTGAACAACTTTCAATAATCAGATAAATTCGGAACAATCGTGAATAAGCAGAAAAAACGGAGGAGGAGAATGAATTTCAGCTAACAAATGTAAATCAATATTTGCTTATATGCTGGTAACTTTACATATACATTAAACTAGTTTTGGTCGTTATCTACCAACAAATGCAATGGCTTCATAATATTGATGCTTAAGAACATCAACCTAAACCATAAATACATTACCGTCATTCGACAATATCCATTTCAGTATCCTTTTTAAAATTGCCACACTTGAGTTAGGGCATTCCCACCAGTAGCCTGCAGTAAGTCCCTACCAAACGTTTAGAGATTAAACCCAAGTAAACCCTCCTACAATGCGTCCAATGACTATTCAATAACCTCAGAATAGAGGGTTTGTTACACTCATAGTGACCGGAAACGCTGATTTCCGCATTTCCGATATCAAAGTGAAACGCCAAAATTTTTTGAAGGAAAACGCCTCGGAAATATCTCAGAAACTCAAATGATACAAATAGGAAACGCAGGAAAAACTATTAGGAAGTATTACGAATATTAGGAGAAAACTTATAGGAAATTTGACGAATGTATATTCAAACAAAATTAAATAAAAATCAATAAAAACATAGTGAAATATAGTGTTTATAGTACTTTTATGTTAAAATAAATTTTTTTATATATATATTCTTTTAAATTAAAAGTAATACGTTTATAAAAAGTATCAAATAAGTATAAAAGTCCTCGCATAACGGGTATTCATAAGTTTGAAAAAAAAAATTCAATACTAAATTAAAGAATCACATATGTTTTCTCTACGTTTCTCACACGTTTTACAATCATATCCGAGAAGTTTTACAATCATTTTTCCGTTTTTCCGTTATTTTTAGATTGCGTTTTCCGTTTCCATTTTCTTTGAAGATTCTCGCTTCCACTTCCGAATTCGATAATTAAACTTTGTTTACGTAAAGTAGATGAGTTAGTTTTTTTTTTTTTCTATTTCTAGAGAATGGTCAGATCTCTATTTTATATTATTTAATTTCCTATAAAATAAGGAGTTTGCTGCGGTAATGACCCAAAAGACAACCGTTGTTACCTAATACTATTATTCTTAAATTTAAAGGGTCCGGTATAGGATTCCCTATATTTTCAGCCTGTATTTTAAAATTTAAGCTATAGAAATCAAAATTTTAGGAGATGATATTAAATATACCGGTGGGAAAACACTAACAATTATTTGGATACGAAGTTATTTAATTGGTTACTGTTTTTTCCGTTTGTAGAGATCATAAGGAGGCTACCTTTCCAATCCACTCAAAATGTAATTCACACCATTTTCGAAGCTTTATTTGAATGAAAACTTCTTCATTAAACAAATTAAGCACACCATGTGGCTAATGCTGATACTTTATACCATTTTAATAATTTTTTATATGTTTGGACTATCAAAGAGCATCCATACCCCAAAAACTCCTGCTGATACTTTACCATTTTAGTAATTTTTTATATGTTTGAATATTAAAGAGCATCCATACCCCAAAAATCCTGTATATTTATTTTCAAAATCTGCATAAGTCTTAGCCAGTTTGGGATGCTCTTTCTAACCCGCTTCCATTTTTTTCTTTTTAAAAATTATAACTAGTAATGTTTGGTAAAATATTAAAAAAATTGCTTTTAGGATCTGCTTTTTTTTTTTCAAATGTGCTTTTGGAAGCAACCCAATGGTTACATTTATAAGTTGTTTCTATTTTTTTTTAATCATTAATTACTAAAATAACCTCAATTATATTTTATTCATTTTCAATACCTATCTATTTTTGCATTTTCATAATAAAAAATATCAATTTATCAAACACGACACTACCTATCAAAACAAAATTTAAATATTTTTTTAACAAATTTTATGATTATACTCAATTTTATAATCATCTTTCAAAAGCAGTTTTAAAAAAATAAGCAACAAATCAAATTCGTTATAAGCAATTTTTAAAGATATATTTTAATAAGCACCAACATTTTCAAACTCAGGCTTTAGTCTCTCCTAATTGATGTCCCAACCAACCAATATTCAATTAAGTATATAGGCAGAAAATTTAGGTGGCCATGAAAGTTTATTTAAGTCTAAATCAAACATGGGTAAAATGATTAGACCCAAATATCTCAAAGGGAATAAGCAGCTGAAAATATATATATTGAACAAAAATGGGTTGTCCATTACGATCCATTGCAACAAGTCAAATTCCGTATTACCGATTTGTAAAAATAAAACTATCACATCTTCTTATCATATATAATATAATATAATAAATTAAAACTGAAATTTTAGCATAATATTCAACCAAGTGGCTCTCCCAACTTAGTGACAAGCGTACAATCTTAGATGATATAATGAACATTATATTATTAGAAAACAATAAAAATATTAATTGCCTATTTCTCAAAATAATAGTCATTCAATACATAAGTAAAACATATATGAAATTATCATAACATTAGATTAAAGGAAGGCAAATGGATTAAGCATAACGTTAGTGCCATGAAAGTGGCATTTAAGCTTCCATTTGACATTCATCTTGCATTTACATATATGAACAAATGTAGATGCATATATGTATTTAAGTGCATGATTTATATAATTTTCACATTTAATAATTTGTAAAAATAAAAAAATAAGAGCAAAAATAACTGTAAGAAAAACCCCACTAGTGTATATAAAAGTTGTCGCATCCAATTATATTCACTCTAATCGCAATATTTATCAGAACAATTGCTTGAGACGTGAAATTATTAAAGTTATATACATAAATATCAACTTGTCATTACAAAAATTATTAAAGCTAAGTTTTCTATGAGATCACCCACGGGCCCCAAGATATAAATATAAATATCTATATAACTATAAGATAACTTATCATAATAAAAATTATTAAAATTATATTAAAAATTAAAATATTTCTAAGAAATAAATATTTTTTAAATTTATTCCTACTACTCTAAGATTTTTCATAAATTTTAAAATATTATCCTAATAAATATTAATTTTTTACGCTTAAAATTAATCTAAATAAATATTAATTTTTATAAAAAAAAATATTATCATAGCATAAATCCTATTGAATCTGATTTTTTATAAAATTATAAATAACTGAAAAAAATACAAGATGTCATATCAAAAAGCAAATGTAAAAAATAATTTAATAAAATAATAATTAAAATTAATATGATACAAAAAAAAATCATAACACACAATCTGCGCATTGCGCGAGCTGCACTCCAGTCCTTATATATTGAGGTTCGACTAACTTCCTAGCCGAGGTTAACATTCTTAGACGAAACTCAGGAGGGAAAAGGTGAATCAAACAAACAAGCACAATAAAATAAGTAAATAATAATAATAATAATAATAATAATAATAATAATAAATAAATAAAAATAAAAAATCTATGTTTACAATAAATTATTAATACAGGACACAGATTACATGTATGTAATAAATTTAAAGAAAAAATTGCAATGGATTTCTATTTTTCTTTTTTCAAGTAACTGAGAAAAGTTCCTACATTTAGTTTCAGCCTCGCTTGCACTTCAGAAGTTAGCTTTCCAATTTTTACCTTCTTCAAATTAATTCCATCTTTTCCATTTTTTAGTACGATGAGGACCAACAAGCAGAGTAAAGCCCTGTAAAACCCTGAACTCGAGGGGAGAAGAAATACCAGCTTATGTTATGCCAATAATGGCGCATCTAACGGCTTTAATGGGGTACTACGGAGCTCCATCATGTATGTAACCGCCACACCAAGCAGCGCAGAAAACCCCGGTACTAAACCCAAGCCGATTCTCGTAACTGAAAAGCATGAGATAAAGGAGCCACATCCCTTCAAGTTCAGGGATAAATCTGTGCAGAAAGAGAAATGAAAATGTTAATGTTAAAATCTTTAATGCCCAAAGTTGGGTGGTGATTTTGCTTCTTTATAATTTCTTTGTCAAAGCTATTTCAGAAGTAATAGGTTCTGGAAATTTTTCCTGTACTTCAGAAAGGAAATTATTTTAGAAGGAAATACAGGTGCTTCCACAAGCACTGTTCTACAAAAGCAGCTATTTCTACATTATTCAAGGACAAGGTTTAAGCAACTTGAATGCAGAATAGACAAGTAAGAATAATGAAGAAACGTTAGACGCCCAAAATCCAAGAGAAATACATAAGATTAAGAATGAAATCCACAGTATATCTTTCTCGAAACAAGCAGTCAAATACAGAATGCTACTCGCACATGCAAAAAAATATGAAAACAATAACAACAATTTTCTTAGGACAATATTGAAAAGTAAAAGAAAAGTAGCTATGTCAAGATCACATATGATGACAGAATCTGTCATCTCAATATCTCATAAATTATTCTCACTCTAATTAAGATGTTACTACCAGATTCAACATTTTCACAATAAAACTTATTTTGTTCCAAGCTAAAGTTCATTCTGTGAATCATTCACAAAGTGATGATAGTTTATACTGGCAGCTGGCCAAAAGCTAATCGAATATGCCCAACTTACCTGATTTAAGATAATCTTACTCTAGATGATACACCTATGATTCAAAAAGTTTGAATACATCAGTTTGCCAGTCTCACATTTTCAAGAATGAATATGTCCATCTGAACGAGGAAACCAGTTAGTTTGTATACCATCAGTACCATGTTTGTCATGTTGATACAATTCTTGTGAGGATAAGTTGTTAAGTAGACGCTTCAAGTTCACAGAATACGTCCTGCACGAGTCCATGAATGCAGCAGTTTACACAGAATAAGTAAACCCTAAAACTTCACCACCTGTATAGATTTCTTCCTCTTAAGGGCAGAGCAATATGTTAGCCTAAGGGTACTCCTCCCAACAGCCCCCCTAAATTTTAGGGATTAAATGCAAGAGGATCCACCCACCAGTGTATCTATAATATTCACCATCCTAAAAAAATTGAGGTTTGCAACTGCGTTCCCTTTGAACTCGGGGACTATTGTTTGTCCTCAGTTCGTTTTTGAATTTTGGGGAATTTGGTGTGTGCATTTGCCATATATGAGCTTCTTTGAGCTATATGGATTAAAATTTAGGGGTTAAATATAACCAAACTGGTGGAGTGCCCAAACAGTTATATTCATACATAAGCAAGAATTACATATCTAATCCGACTTATATGGAGAAGGGCGATTAAAGCTCCACATCAGAATTTTCACAAAGTCTATCAATGACTGGATACCCCGCAAAGTAACTAAACTGAATTGAAGTTTCAAATATCAGCACAGCTCTACAAGCCTAAAAACATTTGATGACTCAGACTCCGTTTTGGGCATTAGTAGTTGTACTCAAGTGGAAAAGCAATAACCCAATACAAGTAAAGCAATAAATATATTATAAGGCAAATCAAAAAGAAATAAAGAAATGGAAATGTCCCAAACTTTCTCTTGAACACAACAGCCCCTCAATGCTTTCATAAACAATAGGAGATAATAATTTTATCTATAACCATTGTTGTCAATCTCTTACGAGACATGAGACATGTATATGATGCGATACTTCTCGGAAGGTTTTCGTGTGTATCATAACTCTATTTCTATTTTGACCAGATATCGGTCGATACAGACCTGTCTCTTACGAAACGAAACGTATCATGTATCGGACATGTATCACCGATATATATGCACTTTAACTTTATGAGTTAAAAATTAAAATTAAAACTAGAAATTAGCAATTAAGGAAGTAAGTCAATACTTTCATGTCAAAACCTGAATCGAAAAGCATAACTCATTTAGGAAGTAAATTGATAAAATTATGCTTCATATATTTTTCACATAACAAAACAAAGAAAAAAACCTAGTTGTTGAGTTTTTAAATGATTGAAAGGAACAGAAAAATCGATCAATCAAGAAGAATCAATCGGTTGCAATAAAGAGAAGAATCAATTCATGTCGGTCAAATTTAGTGCTAATCCAATTGAAAAGACGATAAAACAACCTTACATCTGATCTGATCTGAGACTAATGAATTTGAACCTGATTAAATTTGGGGCTAATAACATGGTTAAGAGGAGAAATGTTGAAGGGTAAGTTGTGTTACGAGATAGAGCTACTTGATATAAAGGGTTCAGACCTTTTGTTAAAATTGATAAAAAAAAAAAAAGCAAAACAAAAAACAAAAAAAAAACATAGGGACCCAATGTATAACATTTTTGAATGGATGATGTAAGTTATGTTTAGGTTTTCCTACTATAATGTCTATTTTGCATTTTTATGTTATATTTTCATATCTCTAAATGATGTTTGTGTTTTCATATTATAAAATAGCTATACTCAAAATACTTAAAGATACCAAAGATGATACACAAAATTATTAAAAACGA
>MKEJ01011219.1:0-11952 GCA_001753735.1 Embelia ribes
AAAATTTCGGGGTATTACACTTTATTTATAGCTTTTGGGAAGGTATCTTGTGTTTCTCTATTCAGACACTTGTATTGTTTTTGCTTGTTTATATTTCTTTATCAAATGATATGGAAAACTTGTAATGCTTTTAGTGAATTGATGCGAACTAAAATTTGTTGGGTTTGTGACACTTCCTGTCTTCATGGAATGACTGCCTTTAGGTTTCATAGATACTATTTTTACCCTATAACTTATACTTCTTGTTTCTCCTTGTAGAATTTTTTTTGATATAGCAACATACGACATTATTATATGTTTTCCTTTGTCTTTTTCAGTTTCTGTCTTTTCCCTTTCGGATTTGTGCCCTAGTTTTTTATTTACTTTTTTTGCAATCCTTTCTTTCATGCTAGACCCATGCATTTTATGTGCGCAAGTACTCCTACTTACAAGCTGTTTTAACCTTTGACAGATATGGATGCCAAAGTCAAGGCCATGATCAAGCTTATCGAAGAAGATGCAGATTCCTTTGCAAGGAGGGCTGAGATGTATTACAAGAAACGGCCAGAGCTTATGAAACTGGTTGAAGATTTCGATCGTGCTTATCGTGCATTGGCTGAAAGATACGACAACGCGACAGGTGTTCTTCGGCAGGCCCGCCACACCATGGCAGAAGCATTTCCAAATCATGCTTCGTTGGAAATGAGTGATGATTTACCTGAAAATATCACCTCTGAAGTAGGTCTGCAAACACCGGAGCTTCCACCCCCTTTGCGTGCGCTGTTTGGCCGTGAAAATTTGCAAAAGGGTACGAAACAGTTGGGAGAAGGCAGAATAAGAAAAGGACTCGATTTTTATGAAGACTCATCTGAGTCGGAAGTGGTGAGTAATTTTGAGAAGGAAATTCAAGCCTTAAAGGATGCCTTAGCTCAATTAGAAGCAGAAAAGGAGGCCGGGCTAATCCAGTACGAACAGAGTTTGGAGAAGCTGAGTAGGTTAGAGTCAGAAGTCTCTCAGATGCAGGAGGCATCTAGAGAGCTCAATGATCGAGCGAACAGAGCCGAAGGCGAAGTTCAAGTTTTGAGAGTTTCTCTCGCTAAATTAGAAGCTGAAAAGGAGTCTAGCCTTCTTGAATATCAGGAGTGTTTAGAAAAGATAGCTAGACTGGAGAATGATGTATCTCAAGCCAAAGAGGAGGTTGGGGAACTGAATAAGCGAGCCTCTAAAGCTGAATCTGAAAAAGAGGATGCTCTTGATCGATATAAGCAGTCTTTGGAAATGATATCTCATTTGGAGAACAAATTAAAGCTTGCGGAAGAAGATGCTAGACTGCTTAGTGAGCGAGCTGATAATGCTGAAAGGGGAGTTGAGACTTTGAAGCAAGCACTTGCCAAACTGACTGAAGAGAACGAATCTACTGTTCTTCAGTATCGACAGTGTTTGGAGAAAATATCGATTTTGGAGAATGAATTGTCTTGTGCTGAAATGGAGGTTCAGAGGCTTAAAGGAGAAATAGACTCTGGGGTCACAAAGCTACAGGGCGCAGAAGAACTATGCCTTACATTGGAGAAGTCGAACCAGGCTCTCAATTTGGAGTTGGGATCTTTGGTTCTGAAGATGGGTTCTCAGAGCGAAGAATTAACTGAGAAGCAGGAGGAGTTGGGGAAACTTTGGACTTGTTTACAAGAAGAACGGTTTAGGTTTGTTGAGGCCGAAACTGCTTTCCAGACATTGCAGCATTTGCACTCCCAAACTCAGGAACAGCTGAGATCTCTTGCTTCGGATCTGGAAAACAAGGGTCAACTCTTAAGGGACACAGAAACCCGCAATGAGAGTTTGTTAAATGAAATGTTGAGAATTAATGAAGAAAACAAGAGCCTAAATGAGTGTAACTTATCCTCGTCAATGACTATTAAAGAGATGCAGAATGACATCTCCAGCTTACTGGAAAGCAGAAAGGAAATCGCAGAGGAGGTTGAACTGCGAGTGGACGAGAGGAATGCGCTTCAACAGGAGATCTACTGCCTAAAAGAGGATGTAAACGAACTGAATGAGAAAAATCGGATTATGTTGGAGCAGGTACAAGCAGTAGGCATGATCCCAGAGAGTTTTGAATCATCAGTGAAACAGTTGCAGACAGAGAATTTGGATTTAAAAGAAACTTCCGAAAAAGAAAGAGCTGAGAAGTTGCTGCTTTTGAAGAAACTGGTGATTATGGAACAGCTTCTTGAGAAGAATGCCCTTTTGGAGAAGTCACTTTCGGATTTGACTGCTGAGTTAGAGGGGGCGAGAGGCAAGATCAGTGCTCTCGAACAGTCCTTTGGAGCCCTTCTAGGGGAGAAATCTGCAATTCTGGCAGAGAAGGTCGCTGTAATGTCTCAATTACAAGCAGTGATTGAGAATTTGGAGAAAATCTCGGAGAAGAATAATTGTCTCGAGAACTCGCTCTCTGATGCATATGAAGAACTTGAAGGATTGAAGGAAAGATCGAAGACCCTCGAAGATTCTTGCCTGTCGCTTGAAAAGGAGAAATCTTGTCTAATCAATGAAAAAGATACCTTAGTTTCGCAAGGGAAAATTACTCAGCAAACACTTGAAGCCCTTGGGAAAAGACAGAGAGAATTAGAGGAGGGATATTCCGGTTTGGAGAAAGAACGGGAATCTACTTTTTCCAAAATGGAAGAACTACGTGTTTCCTTGGATATGGAAAAGAAAGAACATGCTACTTTTGCTCAGAGGACTGAGATGCAGTTGGCTGGAATGGGAAAACAGATTTGTCTTTTACAAGAAGAAGTTTTCTCCAGGAGGAGAGAATTTGAAGAAGAGCTTGACAAAGCCATGAATTATCAGATCGAGATCTTCATCTTGCGGAGATGTGTTGAGGATTTAAAAGAAAAGAACTCCTCTCTGTTGGCCGAGTGTCAGAAACTCGTTGAGGCTTCTAAACTGTCAGAGAAACTGATTTCTGAACTAAAGCAGGAGAATCTTGGGAAACAGGTGGAAGTGCAATCGTTGTCAGATAAAACTAGTATGTTCAGGATGGGAATGTGTGAGTTGTCGAAGGTTCTCAGTGTTGATCTTGATCATGGGTTTGAAGATACGCTTGCGGAAGATCAGAAGTACCTGAGCCTCATGCTAAGCAAACTTGGAGACACTAAAAATTCTCTTTTCCAAGTCTTTGATGAGAACCATCGGCTGGATGTTGAGATGTCAGTTATTGTCACTTTGCTTGGGCAGCTAACGCTAGAGGCGAAAACATTCAATATGGAAAGGGTAACTCTTGACAAGGAGTTGAAGATCAAGAATGAACAGTTGATTTTATCTCAAAATGAGGTGAGCAAGTTACTAGAGTTGAATGGAGACATAAACCTGAAAGTAAGCGAGCTCACTTCCCTAGTTGCGAGTATGAAGAGGGAAATCCATGAGGTTAATGTGGTTAGCAATAACCGACAGAATCAGATTAATAAACTATCTGATGACAACGTCATTCTGACTGAAGAGAACAGTTGCCTTCACAAAGAAAATAAAGTGCTAGAGGTTAAGCTGAAGAAGTTGCACGAGGAACTTGGATTAACAACTCAACTGTGGGAGGGTGAGGTTGCAACAATGTTTGGGGAACTGCAACACTCCACCGTTTTTCGAGCTTTGCTGGAAGAGAAGGTTTATGAGCTTAAATACAGAGTTACTTCAAAAGATGCACAAATTGAGCAGCTGGAGAAAAGTATTGTTTCTTTGGAAGGTGAAAATAGTGGACTTAAAGCTCAGTTGGCTGCCTATGCCTCACTTGTTATGTCTTTGAAGGACTCCATTTATTCTCTGGAGAGCCATACTTTGGGAGCTGAGTTTCAGAAAAACCACGCTGAGGGAGCAAAGGTAATTTTAATTGTACTAATATAATAAGTGCCGTTACACTGCGGTAAATAGGTCAAAATTAAACAAGTAATTTTGTGGGTTTTCCCCGTGATCTTTTTGCCATGAACTGATATTGTCGACTGCTAAATGGTTGAATGCTAGCTGGTTTGAGTATGGTGCATACTGGCAATATGTACATAATAGCGTTTAGTCTGCCTTTTCTCCTCTTTCTCCCTGATGTCAAATCTCTGTATCATCTTTACTCTGAACTTCTTCATTAAACCTTCTTTACCAGCGTCTCGTTCCTTACAGAAATTAAATACAAGTACAAAAAAAATGTGGGTACCCCAGTGTAGTAATTTTTTCTGAAATACAGATAATTTGATAAGAAGAATACTTTTTATCCAAACAAGTATCACATGTAACGTTCTGAATTTTGTATGTGCAGGGGGTTGTGGTGTGCAACGAAAAAGCGAATGCAGATCCAAAGGTGTTGGATTTATATTCCGAATTGAAAGATCTGCAGTATAAGGTTAAAATGATTGAGAAGGAAGTAATTCAAAAGGAGAGGCTTGTGGCTCAGGAAAATTTCGATGGATTTACCAGACCTGAATCTGCCACTAAAAGTGTGGATAATTTAAAGCTAAGAGGATGTGCAAATGGAAAATATTCCGTCCAAATATTTGATAACTCTGAAATAGAGAACGAGATTTCGATGAAAGACATTATGCTCGATTCTGAATCCTCGTCTCACGAATTGAGCAGACGAGTAGAGAGAAACTCTCGGAGCAAGAGGGTTGAGTCATGGGATTCTGCTGATCTGGATTGTAACATTGACCTCATTGTTGGAAGGGAAAAAAGGGCAATATCTCCTCCTGGTGTAATGCTGAGGAGACAGACAAGTAAACATCGAAGTTCGGGAACAGCTACCGAGAAGGAGTTGGGTGTGGACAAGTTGGAGATTTCAAGAACATTTTCACAGCGCAGCCAAGAGCTGAACAAGACCAAGATATTGGAAAGGCTCAACTCTGATGCTCAGAAACTGACTAACCTCCAAATCACCGTGCAAGATTTGACGAAGAAAGTCGAGATCACTGAGAAGGGCATAAAGGGAAAAGCTGTATACGGAAGTGATACCCTGAGAGAGCAGCTCGAAGAAGCTGAGGAGGCCATTATAGCGCTGTCCGATTTTAATTGTAAACTAACAAGAAGTGTTGAAAAGAGATCGTTTTCCTCTGAAATCAAATTAGATGAGGACTCGGAGGTAAGTGGGAGTGCCCGAAGGAAGAAAATTACGGAACAGGCTCGGACAGTGTCAGAAAAAATTGGGCGGTTGCAGTTGGAAGTACAGAAAATACAGCTAGTGTTTCTGAAAATCCAAGATGAAAACGAGAAGGAAAGGAAAGGTAAATCTCGGATTACGGAGATGAGAAGAAGAGTTTTATTGAGGGATTATTTATATAGTAACATGAGAACGCCTAGTCATCATCTCAGAAGAAAGAGATCATCCTTCTGTGGGTGTGTTCAGCCTTCAACCCACGGAGACTAAGTTCCGATGCATACAACAGAGTATGCGGAGATGTGATCTATATCATCTATTGTTTGTTGTATTTATGAAAACTTTTATATGTAGATGTTCTGAGACTTTTATTGTATTTCTGTTTGCATAATTTAGACTTAAGTTTGTGTTTACCTGATAAGCTAGACTCCTATGTTTGGTTTAGGAAGCAGCTGTACATTTCAGGCTCCTGTTTTTTATTAGATCCTATCTTTTTTCTCATCTCTTTTGGCAACCCTTTATTTCATGGTTGATCAATGTGTTGTTGTAACTACTTCTGTTTGCGCTCTCGTAATTCACATTTTTTCTTGCGCTTTAGAGTTCCCCATCTGGGAAATTGTTGTTATGCTACTAATTGTACAGGTCTGATCAGTAGAGGCGGGTAAATTTATATGGTTGATCAAATCTAGGAAGCCAATGCCTTTGTTCTCAAAGGTGTGCAGGTGTACCTTCTTCCATAAGTTCCTCGAATTGTCCCAGAGGATGATCTCCTATATTTGTCACGTATGCGTATTTATATCTAAGCCTTGTACGAGTCTAGCGGACTTTGCTTCTATTCTTTACAAATGAGATAGAGACGGGGGAGAATCTCATTTGGCCAACTCTCAAGTGTCTTCTTGTTGGCAACTTGTAAGTGACAGGTTCTCTCTTATTTGCTTGCTTAGCCTAGAATTCTCTATCGTTCTTAGTACAAAGGTGAGGAAGGATCGGGATCAAAATTTATGATTTCAATATGTAAATGCATGCATGTTCTACGGATTACATAATGTTGGAAGATTGAAAAAAACTTCCAGAATTTGAGCACGGGCATGACTGATTTACTGGCTTATTTATGATAATGTTGCAGCTCAAACATTAGTGCTATACATCTCTGCTTCTGGTTTTGGTTTACAGGTATGAAGCATGTAGTTGCATGCTCCCACAGCCTCTCCCACTGTTAGATAAATCCACTCTTGCCCTATCGTCTCGATTGTGTTGGACTTGTTGAGCTTCTTCATTACCTCTCCTCCTGGGTTCGCCAATACAAGCTACAAATAGTAACAAGGGAAAAAGAAAATGTAAGTTTTCCATGTTTGCTGTGTGGTTTCAAGAAATGTTTCTAAAACTACGTTTTGAGACTTGTGGAAATTAGTATGTTTTCTGATTCTCAAGGATATATACCTTGAGCCCCCTTCTTTCAGTGCTCTTCTTCATCTCATCAAGCATACTAATTCCACTGGTATCGATGTTTCCGACCGCTGCCGATGAATTATTCGAGGTGAGACAGGTAATATACTGAGAAAGAAATCAAAATATTCTATACTTGTATTCGTAGATCATAATCTCCTTAACGCGAGCTCTTACCACCCATATCGAGTATGACGTACTGCAAGCTATTTTCTCCCGAAGATTTTAGCTTTTCCTCTTCCTCATCTATCCACCTTGAAATCCTATAACCATAACAAATTTCCAAATTAGAAACTCAATCTATTCAAATACCCAAATTTATATGATCAAAATCAGTCCATTCCAAAGTTTCTTGTTACCTTTCTCTCAAGTAGCTCGAGTTTGCAAAGTACATAGGAGCATCAATCTCAAGTATGAGAATCCCTGGCACATTATTTACATTCGGATATTGATCGACATTTCTGTATATCATAGAATCCGGTATATTACCAAGGACTACAGTCCTTGGTCGTGCTACAAACAAAAGTACTCGAAGTACAGATAATGCAACCTGCATTAAAGCCAATCAATTAGCATGTGGAATCATAGTTAAATCTTCGAATCACAAAATTATCAATGGTTAATTTTGTTTACATACCCCAATTACCAAGCCTATTTCCACACTGCCGAAGACCACACCAAGATAGGCACTTATGCACACGATGAAGTCGAATTTGTCTACTTGCCAAAGATGTAACGCTGCTTCATAATCAATTAGTCCGAGCATAGCAGAGATGATGATGGACGATAGCACGACGAGGGGAGTGTAGTGGAATAACGGTGTTAGAAATAATAGAACTATCATTACAGCAATCGACATGACTATGTTAGAAACTGCTGTTTTGCACCCTGCGTTGAAGTTCACCGCTGACCGCGAAAATGGCCCTGCCACAAAAAAGAAAAAAAGAAAAAAAAAAGTTACTAAATTTATAAAATTTACAAACCATTTTCATGGATTGTTATTATTTTCCAAATTTAGAATGCTCTTCATTTTTTAGTACCTGTGGTGAGGTAGCAAGAAGTGCAAGAACCAGCAATGTTCATCATCCCAAAAGCAATCATTTCTTTGTTTCCATCAATATTATAATTCTTAAACATAGCAAAGCTTCTGCCCACAGCGATACCTTCCTGTGATTGAAACAAAATTAGCTAAATTAACTGTATACAATAAATTGCATTTCCATTAGCCTTGAAATATTTTTTCATATTGGTTTCCTATTTTACACATTTGATCTATCACCTCTTGAAACTTATATTTTATTATTATTATTATTATTTTATTTTATTATTGTGAAAACATATATGATTTGATTATTGCTGAAACATTGTCATAATTGACTTTGTACGTGTCAAAGTGTTACTTTGTTTCTAAAAATAATGCGATTCTTCTTTATCGAACCCAATGTTGGGCGAAAATTATATATGCCTTGTAATAAAAATAGTAAAATAAATAAGTGGAATTTATGGGGGCTAGAATCTCGTGGAAAGGTAATGTCAACATTAAGAGAACAACTAAAAGGTAATAATTATAGGAATGAAATATAGATACAGTGCTAAAAACGGATTTAGATACTCTTCAAATCATTTAGAATTTCTCTTCCTCAGTTCTAAAAGAATATCACTTTCACTTTATAACCTTTTAGACGTATCAATTTTCGATTATCGTTATAAACATTAAACACGCTACCAATTCGTGAAATGGTCATATTAGAATTAATTGAAAATTTGTACTAAATTTGTACAATGAAAATTACTGAACAATGTTTAAAAAATGGAAAGTCTTATTAAGATTTAAATCAAGATGTCCATTTGTTTTTAGTTGCAAATCATTAAAAAAAAAAACATACAAAAAAACTTACCGCTAGAGCAATTACGCCAGTGACTATGCCGACTTTAACAGCCGTTAAAAAGTACGATGATCCAAACGCCAAATACTGAACGGACAGTGGATTTAAACCCTTTTCCAAATTCCCAATCTGCGACACGCATAAACCTCAAGCCGACTTAGTAAACTATGGGATCACAAAACGTTGTAATATTTTTTTCAAGTAATTAATTAATTGTTACAAAATTTTGTTAGAAAAAACTAATTATTATGTGAAATTCTTCAAAATATATATTGTTATTGTAAATATTTTTTCACAAGCATAAAACGAACAGGGCTAAAAATCATAAGTTGTGCGTGCATTTTACATAAAATATATGACTATAATATTATCTCGTGTATTTATTTATTTTATCGGCCTTAGAATCCACTACGGTATATAATTTTATTACTTTTGGAAAAGCCACCGATCAGAAATGTCCAATTATCCATGTGCAAAAAAGCCTGCCCCAAATGTAGCAATATATATCTTGGGCCCCGCTTTTAGCTTTTGTCCAAAAATAATTGTCTCAATGCAAATTTAATATATTTTGGAACAATTATTTGGTCTGTTCTATCCTAAAAAGTGCGTATGAGGTCACCAATATCGAACATTTATGGTGGGCTCTATTATTTTCTTTGTTGGAAATGGATCTATAACCTTAATAGTGGATAAATTTCACACTTTTGCTTAAATCTTTTAAGTATTTGCATATTTTTAATCTAAAAGTTCATGGAAATAAAATGGTGTGTCAATCTTTTTGGAAGTTAAAATTTTAATATTAACAAACGAATACATATATCAGAGGTATATATCGAGATGCATACAGTTAGCGAGTAATGTTAACGACTTACCACTTCAACGCCGTGTCTTTCAGCATGGGTGAGATATACGAGAAGGCTTCCCAATATTACCG
Organism: Embelia ribes; assembly: GCA_001753735.1. Lineage (NCBI taxonomy): Eukaryota > Viridiplantae > Streptophyta > Magnoliopsida > Ericales > Primulaceae > Embelia > Embelia ribes. The sequence continues at coordinate 9,377 of MKEJ01011219.1, forward strand.
ATATCAAAGGAGCCATTGCTGATATCCAAAATAGGTTCGGCCTTTTCTTGCTCTGCGTGGCCGACACAATAATTTAGCGATTTGTTCAAGAGTTATTCTTAATTAAAAGTTCTACGATACCATCATAAACATAAACATTGGTATTTCTTTATCACCTACATATTGTAATTGCAAAATATAAAAAGTCGAAACAAATAGCATTTGACAAAATATTTAAAGTGGCATTGTTCTTATTATTATTTTTTTGGCTATCGTTTGAAAATTGGGAAACTGTATTAAAATAACTGAAGGAATTGGATAAATTTAAGTTCTTTCAAAACATTCTTAAGTTGTTCTACATGACCATAATTTTTGAATTTTGTCGAAAGAAAAATTGAGGGGTTCTAATATTCTTTGAAAAGTTCCCTTTTTGTTCCTAAATTAGCTGCAAACAACGGTACATATCGTCAAAAGTTTCTCCCTAATTTTGAAAAATACTGTATTTTTTAAGATACCAAAAAGTCCAATATTAACCACTTTCCTGGAAACTTTGACTTAGGGTTGAGTTGTGGATTATCTAAACTTCAAAATTATTAACTATTTAATGTTTCACTAGCTAATTAAACTTTAATTTTCTATTTTTTTAAAATTCCATTAGTCAAATAAATAATAAATTTATAGTGAGTAGGTACAAAAGTGACAACTTACAAAATATCTAGCCAAGAGGAGGTAGAACAAGAAACAGCATCCTAGCACAGCACTTTCCCATCTCCACTGTATTTAATACAGCAAAAATTAAAAAATTAGGTGGAATAATGAAAAAAAAATTGTAACTTAACCACGTATCGATCCGTGATTAAATTTATTATTAGAAAGTAATTGAGAAGATCTAGCAAATGCAATTGGGTTTAGAAAATATCCTCTTTTGGGTTGGTGTGGTTTCTAATACTATTCTTGTCTATAAAGAATTTATATATACTTAGTTTAGATTTCTCTCTCTCTATATATGTATATCTTATTAAAGTTATGAACCTTTTTTGGTACGAGATTATTTTTATCTTGTTAATGGGACATACTAATTTAATTAGTATGCATAATTGGCATCCTATTCTGAAGAGAGCAAGGTTCATATGCAAATTTATAAAAATCATGAACAGACAATAATAATTCTTATTTCTTAATATCTTTTGCGATCTAAAACTATTGTTTATAAGTTCTAGAATCAATGTTTCCGGCATTGTCTATGTAACATGTAAAATAATATTGTACACTAGATAGCTTTCGGAAGAGGTTTCCTAAATTAGTGATGAATGTATATAGATATAATGATTGTGTATGTATTTATAATCGAGAGAGACCGACCTCGTGGGTTTGAGAGAGGATGGATCGCATAACGGACACGAGATCGGTGGCATGGGTAAAATGGGTAAGTCCTAGTATCCCTTTCAGCTGTTGCAGGCACACGACTGTGGCCGCACCTGCCATGAACCCAACTATGGTAGCATGGGAAAGAAAATCCACTATGAACCCTAACCTGCAATAATCATAATACATTGGGTTAGATTTTTTTTTTTCTTTCAAAAATTATGATGAATTAGACTAATGTTCATTTTATGAAAAACCCTAGAGTGATCAAAGTAGGAGAGAACATCGACTTGAATGATCATAAGAAAACGAATTACCCCTAAATAAATCACATATTAGTTTCCTACTACAACTTCATATTTCTGTATAAATTGAAATGATTTTTGGTTACATTATTAGAGCTCATTATGCCACCTCTTCAAAACTTGTAGGCAGCCATTGTTTAAAATGAAACCAAAAGAACCAAATAGAAATTTAGATAAACGTACGAGGACTGCAAGTGTAATTAATCCCAAGAAATTTTTACTCGATATTTTCAGTGTTATCCACATTGGTTTGCTAAACTAGTAAACTATTTGTGCCTTATGTGATCCCAAAGCAATGTTCGGTGCTGCTCTGATTGGATAGTAGCATGTTGCTATTCATTTTGTATGGATGCACATTGTTTAGATACAATATTTCAAAATTTTATAATTTATAACTTAAAAAAATAATAATATTGTGGCAAAAATTTCGACCATTAAATCTAAATCCTTAAAAATGAGCAACAATGTACTACTACTCACGCTGAGCTGCAACAAACCTGCTTTAGAAGCTACGGTCTTCCTATTAAGGCGGTAAGATTATTTCCCTAACTTTTTAGTCATAAATTGGTAGTTTAAATTTTTTATTAATAATTTTACTATTAAATTTTTAGTACATATTTATTTTTTTATGTGCTACAATTATTTCCAAAAATTTTATACTTACACTGGTCATTAATATAACCCGAGGTAGCCCGCCAGTTTCTTGACATCTTTGCCAAATAAATATTTACAAAAAAATATTCATTTAAATGCGGAATAATCATTTAAATATTAATTAAAATTTTTTAAATTAGTGGTCCGGATTCTTAGGCAAACCAACCCTGGGGAGCCTACCCACTTTAGTAATAATAGTATCCATGCAATAAGACAAAGACGTAAAAAAAAAAAAAAAAAAAAAAAAAAAAAAAAAAAAAAAAAAAAAAAAAA
>MKEJ01011226.1:0-27867 GCA_001753735.1 Embelia ribes
TATTTTGTATTTTTACTACATATATTCTATGCATATTGTTTCATTATTTCAATAGTTTAGATATATTTTTCTAACTCGTGCCTGCTCGATTGGATTTTCTACTGTTGTTATGTATGAAAACGCCAAGCAAAACTAGGAGCTCGAATTCGGAGAAAGTGACTTAGGGCAGGTTGAGGCTTATTCGAGGAAGCACTTAGCTCTGTTCATTAGTTTATTTCTGTTGCGTTATCTTTCTGAATTCAGACAGTTGTAGGCCATTGGCCAAGATTTGATTTTAGGTTCAATTTGAATATTTTATAAGGCCAGAAAACATGACAATAAGGCCTTGTGGGTTGTTTTTCCTTTGGATTAGACATGGTTTACGTTCTATCATGAGTTATACTTTCCTCTATGTTGACCAATGTTATAGAAATGAATAATTAGCGATATATTCATGATTGTTGGATTTTCGGATCGTTACACAACTTCACCATCTCAATGGTATGATTATCATGAAGGGATTGCATTCATCCTTCATGGCTTCCAACTCCTCCTCCTTGTCCTCAACTTTCATCACCCTATAAAAACATTAGGATTTCCCCCATCAGAGAGAAAAAAAAAATTATTCGGCGGATAATGCAATAGATCTTCTAAGAGCATTAGAAATAACATGTCCCTCTATATTTTCATTCTCATCCTTGGCATTCATATGTTGGCTTTTTCATTGTTGGCATTCTCAACATCAATACCATTATGAAGCTTACTATCATCAACTACATCATTCGGATTTATAAGATTATCATAGATAGGTTATATACCTAGATTTGATATTATCAATTATACTCAGTGTAGGGATCTTAGGAGCCTTCTCATTTTCTACCAATTATTCATCTTACAATTTCAGCACAAACTTACCTACTTTGTCAATATTCTCAATGGTATAATCCTATTTTAATATGACATCAAGACTCCATATGAGTTTCTTGCTTTCTTAGTATAAGAATCGGTACCCAAACTCATCAAGCCTATAGCCAACAAACACGTACTTTCTCATCTTGTAATCTAACTTTGTTCTCTTGTCCTTGGGAATATGCACATGGCATAATACGAAGATGCTCATTGAAGACTTCTTTCTCATTCCTAATATGATTCGGCATATCGAATGACAAAGGCACATATGGAATAATTTTTGGTATATGTACCATGGTACTTACTATTGCACTGCAAAAGAATCTTGGTAAATGTCCTTGTTAAAGCATATATCTCAATTTTTCCACAAATGTCCTATTAATCCATTTGGCCAAACCATTCAATTATGGTATCTTTGGAGACAATTTTTGCCATCAAATATCTTGCTCTCGACAAAACTTATCAAATGGCTCTACATATTTTCCTTTGTTATCCAAAAGGATATGCTTTACCTTCTTTTCGGTTTCTCTCAATCATCACTATGAAAGTCTCGAAGGTATCAAGAACTTGATCCTTCATCTTTAATGTATATGCCAAAATTTTATAAGAATTATCATTGATGAAAGTCACAAAATAATATATGCCACCTAATAATCTAGTATTAATTGGCCCGCAAATATCGGAGTGTATAAACCCTAACACCTTCATATTTCTCATTGAATTAGATGAGTTGAAAGAAACTACTTTTTATTTACTAGCCAAACAATGCGAACATTTCTTCAAGTTCAGTTTTTCAACTCCCAAGAAGATATTCCTCTTCACCAAAATTGTAAGGTCCTAAGAAAAACCAAACAAACAATGGTTGAAAGCTAGAAGGAGGGTGTTGATAGGGTGAAGAGACCCTATCAAAATCGTGTAATGTCCCCATAAATATGTATAAAATTTTCACTTAAATAAATAATATCATTTGGAATCTAATGTGTGATTTATTTAAACTGCTTCACGCATTTGAGTTATTTTATTTTTGGATTCGTATCATGGAATAGCAAGCATTTTCGGTGTTAGATCTTATATATATGTTTATCATGTTTAAACATATATTAGGTTGAAATTAGTAGGCTGTGAGATAGAGTATACGAAGGTTGTCCGACAGTTTAAGTCACCAGATAGTTTGCGAGAAAACTATACTAAAAAGCTAAAACTATACCAAGTTTTCACAAATGTTGAAAAATTTGGCTTGTCCGACAGGTGTCCCATTATAGACAATCGAATCTAGGTCAACAAACAATTCTATTTTGTTCCTTCACATCTTGGCACTTATATTTGTAATTAGTTAACTTCAAAAAGTTACTTTTCACTTTATAAAAACTGGGTTAGAAAGAGAAGGAGTGGGGAAGAAGTGATATTTTTGGGTTTCGGACTTTTTGATGTTGTTTCATCTACTTCGAGTTATCGTTTATGAAAATAAAGTTGATATCCAAGTTCCTTGAAGTGGGATCATTATTTTCATGTAAGTCTCGTTCCTTCTTTCTTTTGTTTGTCTCATCTAGGCATACGTGCTTTTCATATCTTTCGAAGTAAAGTTAATAAACTTGTTTCTTATTTCGTGTATATCATTTTCATATATAGGTTCATCTTGATGTAAACGATGGATCTAGATCACAATCGGGGTTTCATTCGAGGAGTTCAAGGGGTTTTTAGGGGTTGGAGTCTCTTGTCTATTGGGGTTAAATTGAAGCTTTTGAATCGAAGTATAGTAGATTCAAAGTAATATGATAAATTAGCCTTTATGTTAGTAGTTATCATGTATGACGAGTTACATTTTGAATTTCAAGTTTTGTATTATAGTTTCATATTCTTTATTATTATTATTATCATTTTATTCATTTTCGATCCATGGCTAGTTTAAAGCATGTTATATGAGTATTCGAGCATGAGCATATATTTTCAAGACATATGTTTATGAACATGAAATTTGAGATATAGAACATTATTGAGACAACAAGAAGCATTAATGTACGAGTCACATCTTGAGTCATTTTACTTTCTTTTTGGGATTATATATCAACTTTTATAATCTAAAACTTAAACTTTTACGAGTAACCTGATAGTTATGAATCGGGCCTATGATATGGGGTTGTTACTAGAGAGGGCCATCGTTGGAAAGGGCCATCGCAGGAAAGGGCATTCGAAAGGTGCTCCTTCAAAGAGATGCTAGTTCTAAATTTCTACTTTGAATCAAGTTCAAGATTTGAGTTGAGTGTTGAGCTAGAGATTCATATATGTGGGATTCGAGTATCAAGATTTGTTGTTCCTTTTATAGTACATTCGTAATATCAAGAACATGCATACTTCTCATTCTTTGATATGCCTAGACTTTCATTTGAGATATATTTGGATTATGAGCATACATGGTTGTATCCATATATCACAAGTACTTCATAGATTCTTCTTTATAGTATTACTAAGAATCTAACAATATATTTTCATTTGCATTTCTTGAATATATATATTTTTTGTAGGTGCCGAGGAAGGCCCGTGACAAGATTGAATTTCTTATGTGCTATTTTGCTGCCATATCTTTTGGATGCTTCAAGTCAAAGAATCATGTTGTCACATTTTTTTTTTTGTATTATGTTAAAGCATAGATGTTGAAGCTTTGATATGATAATTATATCTTCTTTGTTTTGTTGTATCATAGCTTTAATATCATATCACCTATGTATAGTCGAGATTCAGTTGTAAAAGTGAAATAATTTTCTTTTGTTGTCGAGCAAACAACTTAATTATGAGTTGTAAACATGGTGTTTACTCTAGGTTATTGATGTTGTATATATACGTAAGTGTTTGAAATACTGTCTATATGTATATTTGATTATCGAGCTTCATGTTGACTTATAACTATTTGAACTTTAATGTCGTATACTTTCTTATATTCCAAATTTATATTATTTGAGAGATCGTGTCCCCAAGTTGGCGAGACTAGGGGCACGACAGTTTGGTATCAGAGCTAATTAGGTTACATAAACCTCAGTGGCTTTTGGGTAGGGTCTATAATCGAGTCAAGTCAGGGTAATGAGTCAAGTTTGCTTTCGAGTTTATGCGTTTATGTATATATATTTGTAAGGTCTTTATATATACAAGCGAGGTCTCATCTTCTTCTATTTAAATGTTGGTTGTGATGTGTAGAAGATGGTACATGGTCAAGGTATTTGCGATAAAGGATGTCGGGGAAGTCGAAGAACTCGAGGCATGGGAGGTTGAGTGGGAGGATATGGCAAAGAAGAGGCATATCCAAGGTTCATTCGTGCTCAAGTTAAGGAGAAGATCAAGGTAGAATTAAGGGAGGCAAAGAATATCCCTCTACTTGAGGACATCGAGGAGGAAAGCATGAAGGAGAGCGGGGAAGAGACTTTCAAGCCTCAACTTTGTCCTCCAAGATGCACTCGTCCTCAATTGAAGGCAGATATGTTTCGAGCCATGGAAGAAGCATTTCAACAGATGGCGAGGATTATATGGGAGAATACTACCGAGACTCGAGCCTCGATGACTCATTTATACTTAAGACATATAGATCCTCATATCTTTAAGGGAGATCATAAGCCTATTGTAGCTGAGCAATGACTCATGGAAATTGAGCGCATCTTCAACCTGCTTTAGATGAAGGACGATAATTTGAAGATGGTACAATACCATTCTATTTACAAGGTGAAGCTACATAATGGTGGAGGAGTAAGGAGGAGATGAACATGCATGATAATTTGACGTAGAACGTATTCCGCAACTTGTTCTTTTAAAATTTCTTATAGATATTCTTTGGGAGGAAAAATGGATGATTTTATTAATCATACTCAAAAGAATATGTCAGTATACGAGTATTAGAAGAAGTTTACTACTCTTTCACGTTAAGCACCAGAGTTAGTTTCGATGGAAAAGCACCAGTATCATTGATTCATCTAGGGACTTCGTTCTACGACTCAGATTTCTGTTGCTACAGGACTTCATCATACTTATTCTCATTGTGTCGATGTGGCTATGGAAGTTGAAGTAAACATAGCCACTAGGCAACGCCTTTCGGATTTCGTTCAGATTCTCGTCCTCTTAGACCTTCGGGTCAATCTTCGGGATCACAATGTATTCATGCTCCGGGGTCGAGTTAGTAAGTTCGGGGAAGTTATGGCGATGGTGGTGGTAGTAAAGCTGGTTCGAGCGTTGGTGATGATAGCTATAAGAAGAGGTCATGTGATGCATTTTCTTCTTTTATATCTCAAAGGCGATCTTAATTGGTACAATCTACTCCTTCGATGTCTTCATTTTAGGGTTCTGAATGTTACAACTATGGCCAGTCAAGTCATGTATCTAGCAACTGCCCTTGTCATGTGTTATATTGCTTATACGGTGCTGAGGGGCATGTACAAGATTTGTGCCCCCAAGTTTTTTGTTGCACTCATGGCAACAAAGGCCATATGAGGGCTCGATGTTCAGAGAGTTTTGTTACTCCTGCTAGCTCTCATAAACCTATACAATCTTCACTATCACTAGCAACTCATAGGCTTCTTTATACGGAGGCTACTACTTCTTTATTTTGAGGTAAGCAGTAAGGAGCAAGGTTATGTCTGGAGGTCACCAAGGGGGTGGTACTTGAGGCAGGTTTGAGCAGGGATAGTCATCGCAGACATGTGCATATACTATGCCGCAGGCTCCTGACGTTGTTGAGTCGTTTATCATTTAAGGTATTGTAACCTTTCTTTCTACTTAGACACATGTACCTTTCAATACTGGTGCATCTAGATCTTTTATTGCATTATGATTTGCATCCATATTGGAATTAGATGTCAAGTGTTTAGATAATCCTATCTTTGTTAATACTCTAGGGGAGTTCAATTGATTATCGCTGATCATACCTTTGAATATGATTTTGTTATTTTCGTATGCTTGGGTTTGATAATATTATTGGTATAGATTGGTAGACCTATTTCCATACCACAATTAACTGTGAAAAAATACAAGTTGAGATGAGAACTTCTGCATGAGTGTTTTTTAAGGGGAGTGTAATGATGTCCTTCCCTTTCCCTTTTCAAGGCATTCCCGTTCTAGCCTTTCTTGTATATTGGCTAATTTATAACTATTTGGGAAAGTAGATTCAGAGGTGGAGTCTCTTCCTATTGTTCAAGACTTTCTGGTTTTATTTCCCAAATATCTTATTAGACTTCCTCCCAAAAGGGAAGTGGAATTTTCAATTGATTTAATACCATAAATGAGTTTGATATCTATCACGCCTTATTGCTTGGCTATCTGAGTTAAAGGACTTAAGAATACAAATTGATGAATTGACGGAAAAGGGTTTCATTTGGCCAAAGGTTCTCCTTGGGGTACTCTGGCCTTATTCATTCCAAAGAAAGACAGTTTGATATGGAAGTATATCGATTACCGTAAACCCAATTAGGTTACTATCAAGAATAAGTCCCATGTACCGAGGATCGATGATCTTTTTGATCAACTCCAAGGTTGGCGATTCTTTTCGAAGAGCAATCTGCGTTTGGGCTATCATCAACTTAGGGTTTAGAAATAGGACATCCCTAAGACTGCATTCCATACTCAGTATGGGCATTATGAGTTCCTTGTAATGCCTTTCAGTCTAACTAATGCCCCGACATCATTTATAGGTCTTATGAATTAAATTTCCATCTTTATTTTGATCGATTCGTTGTCGTATTTATTGATGATATCTTGGTGTATTCGCCTACTAAGGAGGCATATCAGAAATACCTTCGAGTTATACTTTCTACTTTTCAGAAATATCGGTTATGTCCCAAGTTCTCAAAATGTGATTTATGATTGTTGGATGTTCGGTTTTTCGGGCATGTCATTTCGGAGAACAGGATTTCTATTGATTCGTAAAAAATTGAGACCATTACCAATTGAGAACAACCTAAATTGCTATTCGAGATTCGTAGTTTTTTAGGGTTCGAGGACTATTATTAACATTTTGTACAAGATTTCTCGCTTGGCAGCTCTTTTAATGAAGCTTACTCATAAAGGTATAAAATTTGAGTGGAATGCACAATGCAATGAGGCTTTTCTTTGGTTGAAAACTTCATTGACTTTTGCTCGAATTGGATCTGGTACGCAGTTTACTGCGATGCATCAAAAGAGGGCTAGGGTGCATTCTTATGCAACTCAGGAGCGTGCTAATTGAATATTCATGAGCAAAACTAGCCCACACATGATTTAGAACTTGATGCAGTAGTATTTGTGCTAAAGTGTTGGCATCACTACCTTTATAGCAAGAGGTTTGAAGTGTATTCTGATTACAAATCATTGAAATATGTGTTTATGTAATGAGATATGAGTATGAGGCAACAGAGATGGATGGAATATCTGGAGTAATACAATTTCGACCTTAAATATCATCCAGGTAAAGCGAATGTCGTAGTAGACATTTTAAGCCAGAAAACTCATTGCTCTCTTGCATGTCTTGTTGTTGATGAATGAGAAATACTTTGAGTTCTCAATGAATTTGGATTAGAAATTGTAGAATCAGATAGTCAGGCTTTATTTTTTACGGTTGTTACACAACCGACATTGACTACTTGGTTATTGAGACTCAACATGGAGACTAATAGTCAGATAGGTATCGAGTACGTATCCTTAGCGATCACGGGCTTGATAGGTGGACTATCACCATGGATGGAGGTCTACGGTTTAGAATCGTTTAATCATTCTAAAATATGTTCATGACGAGGTTCTGCAAGAATCTCATCATTTTAATTCTCCTTTAGCAGTACATTCCGGTAGTACTAAAATATTCCATAACATATCTCTTCATTTTTTGTGGTGGGGCATGAAGAAAGATGTGGTAGATTTTGTATCGAGATACTTGACTTGTCAACGAGTCAAAATCGAGCATAAGCTCCTGGGAGATTTGCTTCAGTCGTTGTCTATTCCAGAATGGTAATGGGAACGGATCATGATAGACTTCGTAATCGGGTTATCGAGATAGAGAAAGGATAGCAATGCAATTTGTGTTATAGTTGATCGGATGATGAAATCAGCCTATTTTCTTCCAATACGTATGACTGATTCGGTTAAAAAACTATGTCGAAAGTATATTGATGAGATTGTTCAATTTTCAATGTCAATTATTTCAAATCGGGACTCTCGTTTCGTATCGCGCTATTCGTCTGGTCTTCAAGAAGCCCTGAGGACAAAATTTTTCTAAGTACAACATTTTGTATGCAAATAGATGGCCAATCCTAGCATACCATTTAGATGTTTGAGGACATGCTTCAGGTATGCATCTTGGATTTTAGAGAACTACAAGAGGAGCACGTAACGTAAGCCTGATCAAATTTACTTATAATAACAGCTATTATAAAAGTAGCAAGATGGCGTCTTTCGAGGCTTTGTATTGGAGACCTTGTTGATCTCCAATTTGTCGGGTTGAGGTAGGAAATAGTACGTTGTTGGGTCCAAACTTAGTTTGGGAAACAACACAGAACGTACAAATGGTAAAAAGACATTTGGAAATAGCATGGAGCAGACATAAAAGCTATGTGGATATATATCGATGGTCATTAACATTTGAAGAACGAGATCACGTTTTCTTGAAAGTTTTGCCAAAGAAGGGAATTATGCGTTTCGCAATGAAAGGGAAGCTTTCTCCACATTTCATTAGTCTGTTTCTTATTCTCGAGAAGGTTGGAGATGTTACATATCGTTTGGCCTTACCATCTCAATTATCGAGCCTTCATCCCATATTCCATGTGTCGACACTTCGAAAATATATATTGGACTTGTCTCATGTGATCAAGTATGATAATTTTCATATCGAGGAGAATATCTTGTATGAGGTATGATCTATTTTGATATTAGATGACAAAGAGCAAATATTTCGGAGGCATTCTATTTGACTCGTGAAAGTTCTATAGAGGAGTAGTTTGATTGAAGAGATAACTTGGGAACGCGAGGAGGAGATTCGAGCAAAGTATCTAGAGCTATTCATTGACTCTGGTACATTATTTCTTTTTCATGGTTTATATTAATTTCGGGGACATAATTTCCTATCGAGGGAAGGATGTAACTTCCCAAAAATATGTTTAAATTTTTCGCATAAAATATGTATAATATTATTATGAGATATAATGAAGTATATACTGAGTATCCAATTTTTGTGTATTTTGGACTCGGGCTTATGTTTTATGATGGGAATTGGGCTAGGTTATGAGAGTATAAGGCATTTGTGCCAGGCTTGGTTGGAAGTTGCGTTTTGGAATGTATGCAGAGTTTTACATCTTCAAATGCTCTTATGCAACGTCAAAAATATTTTTATATATGTATAGGTATTATTGAGAGTATTTTCAAAAGTTTTTAACCAAAATTATATTCTTGGGTGAGAGTCCAATTCCCGTAGGTTGGATCGATCTAAGTATTATTGGATCGATCCAACTAGTCATACTCGGATTTTAAGTTGTTAACTTCACCTTTTCCCCAATTATCATTTTCCTTCTTATCACTTCCAGAGAGGGAATGGGGGTGGGGGAAATGGAGTTTTCTACATCTTGGCTTGGGATTATCTAACTCGGGAGCTCACCCAAGTTCAAAAAGTGGATTTTTAGAATCGTTGCCTCAAGGAGATCATTTTGGCATAAGTTTTTATTTCTCCCAATTTCATTTGTTTTTCCTCGATTTCCGTACCTCTTGGGTACATTGAAATAAATTAGTTTTTCTTACTCCATATCTCGTATAGATTGTTTCTATTTGTAGGTGTAATACGATCCGAGTTCATATGCTAAATCATTTCGTGGCCTGAAGTTTTGGTATTCATGGGGTGAAATCATCTAGAATTGCTCGTCATTTGGCTTTGAAGTTTTCACACCTTCTTATCACCATTATGAGGATTACGTATTGACGTAAGTATCACCAATTTCTATTCTCGTGAATTTTTTCTCGATTTTTGTGTCGAGCTTCTTTGAAATATTATTCAAATTTATTTCTTATGTTTAGTAGATGACTACTTTGTATAGGTTCGTCTCATTTCGTATAGTGTAAAAAGCTCGTTTGGCAGAGCAAAGAAAGGGGCGATTCGGTGTGGCATTGGCTTGGACGTTTTGAAGCATACGTATTAAGGTATTGGCAGAAACGAATAATAGAATAAGTTTGAACGTATCCGCATAGATAGAATGCATATTCATATTTAAGCCTTAAGTGTAATATTCATCACGTATGAATTACACTTTCTCCGAATGTCCTATGTTTATTATGTTAAACGTGGCATCAAAATTCATATAAGACGTTAAGTATACATTTCATGGTATTATAGGTAATGTGGGTCACCTATATGGTGACATGCTTTTATGTAAGCATTTCGAGAGATGTATATAAGTATTCGGAGGATGTATGTAAATATTTGAAAGACGTATGCTAGTACTCGATAAGGTATTTTCACAGTTAAGCAAGGTCTTATTATGTCGTGACATATATGTATGATGTTATGCCATATAGTAAGCGTATAAGTACGCATTGCAATGTAAGTAAGCTAAGAAGTTTAAGTTATGATGTATGATGAGAATTGGGGGCATGTTATGTATAAGTATTCGTAGCATATGTATGAACAAATATAAGATGTTTGTATATTGTTCAAGCCTAGTTTTCTTATTATTCTCGTACATTATGTTGTACCTTATAAGCAAGAGTAGGCCACGTTTTGTCATGGAAATTATGTAAGTAAGTACGATACCTATATATATCATCGTTTTGTCGTAGCATTTATGTTAAGTAAGGCGTATAGCATAGCATGATCATAAGGCGTTTGGCACATCATTCATATTCACAAGCATGCATGCTACAATTTTAAGTATATGGAATAAGTTACCCAGGGCAATACTAAACGCCCGATTCATTTTAAGAAAAGGCGTATAAGGGACACCCCCTGTTTTTAAGTAAATGCGACATTTTTAAGAAGGAAAATTCCATGTTTTACGTTATTGTTGCATCGTGGCATGACCATAGTTTACATTATCTTTTTGTCGTGGCGTAACCAATGATTTCGTTATCGTTTTATCATGGCGGATTATAGAAGGACGTTTAGTCGTCAGAGACATTATGTTGCCTTGAGTATAAGGAACACCCCATTTGCATATGCATAATGACATTAATTCGTAGTTGTAGTAAACAAGATAAGTCTCGTATGCATCAGTGCATTAATTCGTAGTCGAAATAAATGAGATAAGTCTCGTTTGCATAAGTGCATAAATTCATAGTCGAATTGAACGAGATAAGTCTCATATGCATAAGTGCATAAATTTGTAGTCATAGTAAACGAGATATGTCTCGTATACATAAGTGCATTGATTCGTAGTCATAGTAAACGAGATAAATCTCGTACGCATAAGGGCAATGAATTCGTAGTTAGTATAGACGAGTTAAGTCTAGTATAATTTTATATATGGTCTCTTTATGTAGTAGGCCTAGATGAGTTATGCTCTCGGGTATGGATGATTACTTTGTAGGTAATGGTAGTATGTGTTACACCATTACTTAAGTGGTAATAAAGTATTAAATGATTATGTTCATTTTTCATGTTAAATATATGCTATTTACCGCTTATTGTCAGATTTATTATTTTGTTGATTTCTGATCCATACATTTTATTTTCCCATTATACATCATCATGTAATTATACACGTCCGGAGTTTGGCTCAGGACTAGATTGCTACACCGTGGAGTTGCTTGCGAGGGTATATTTTATAGTTTTAGCCTATTTTTTGTATTAGACATGATGATTGTATATTTTGAATTTAGTAGTACACTCTGATCCAGTGATGATGTTGTACAAAAGTATATATATGTTCTGACTCTTGTACATGAGGTGAAAAACATAATTATACTATCCCTATTATTATTATTATTATTATTATTTTGTCAAGACTATAACTTGAAGATGCATGCGTATATACAGGTTTTGGAGACTTTATTCGTAAGCCATATTATGTATGTTTATGACAGAATGAATGTGTAATGGGAAAATGAGTTGTATTAGTTATATTATTTTGTTATTTTATCTCAGGTCACAGATTGTGGGGCGTGATGCATTATTAGTAAGATTTTTAGTATAATCCCAACATATGGGCGGTCTAAGTATATAACCCAGGATGTATCAGAATTGGATTCCATAAAAATCAAAATAACATTACAAATAAATAACGTGTATCATATTCATTGTAGCGGAAATAAGTCTAATTAAATACAAATAAATGTTAAGAATTTGAAAAATAATTTACGTGCAGACAATCTAATAAAAATTTACAAACTTTTATGTGACAAATGACAAAAACTTGTATACTGGTTAAAAATTGGCATGTTCTAACTATTTAGGAGTGCGAAAGTATCTAGTAAAAACTGTACATTTATTTATAGTCTTTATTTACTAGCTAGAGCAAATGAAAGGAGCTATACGAACAATAAAATTAACAATGACGAGAAATTAAGTTCCTCCCAAATTTTTGAATACATCGAAATTCTCTTCTATTCTCTTCCATGGAAAACAAAAACACGTTCGGCTAATTGAATATTTTTTTGGTCCAAATTCAATATTTCTTGTTCTTTTCTTCCTCTCCTACATTTTCTGAATGACTTGTTGAGATTGTCTTTTAACACATCATACACGTTATATATTGACTTTTTCGATTTTGCATTTTGTTTTAATCTATGTAAAATAAACTTCTTACTAAAAATAAGCTGTAGGGTAGAAATTGTTTATAAGCAAACTCGATCGCATTTATGAAAAACATGCAAAATGAGAAAGCAAACTGTTGCAGATGAAGAGAGAGGGGCTCTACTAGTCTCGTCACCAATAAGCCAAATCTTAACTAATATATAAAACGCATTGATAAAATAGATTTTTTATGTCTAAAACTTGACTTGACTCATTTGGACACATAGTTATTAGAATTAATATTACTTTAACAGGAAATAAATTATATCATCCCTTTCATTTCCAAATAGAAGGCTCTTTTGGTCGCTTCTTCAAAGAAAAAAGTAATACTTATTTGAGTTGGTGAAAATGTGTATTGCATGTAGATCTTATAATTAAAAAAAAACTATGTTGATGAATTTTTTGGCTTTGCTTACTTAGGCCCCCGCGCGCGCACGCACTCACATTTATACATAATGACAAAATTTGCATATTTTCATGTGAGAAATTATTAATGTTAGTAACATAAATTTTGTAAAATATTTTGATTCCAAAATTTGCGAGTTAGTAACAAAAAGATATAGCCAGGATTGAGTTGTGTTTCATTCATATATGTACGCAGTTTGATACATATGTGTGTGTGTGTGTGTGTGTTATGCAGTGAACAAAAATAAAGAAAAACAGAAAGAATATATATATTTTTTTACGTTTATATAATTGCATTTATTTCTCTATTCTATTTATGAACATGACTTATGAGACTTTTTCCCTTAGTTAGAGCTTATTTGGTTGTATCTTATTATGATACTTTTTTCCTTACTTAGTTGGTCATATCTTATCTTGTCTTACAACTAAATAGTATCACTTACTTTTAATGCGGTGGAAAAAAAAAAAGAAAGCTATTAAAATAGGTACATTTGATAAAATGTAAATAAATTTACTTATGTGAGATTAAATTAAGATAAATGAAAGTAAAAGCACGTAAAGTGAGAAAAAGTTTACTTTTTACAAATTAGTTAAGTTGTAATAAGCGCACAAAATTAATCTTATAAGGAAAAAAAAAGACAAAGTAAAATAGCTGAGTTGCATACAAAACAAACTGATAAATATATAGTTGTATGAATTACATAAACAAGAGATTAACAATGGAAATTTATACTCTCTTGGTTATGCGCTTGCATAAGAGATAAATTCAAGAGTCAATCTAGTAATCTATGATAGTTGTATAGTAATATGTAATATAAATATTATCGCTTGTCAACTGCCAAACAGTTTACTTTCTCTCGCTACGTTTAATATTTAATTAAATATTATTTTAAATACATTGTAGTTAATCATTTGACTTACCGGTACTTACTTGAGTATTGGAATATCTACGGGGAGCCTTGCTTGCACTTTTATGTATCCTTTGCAGCTTTGAGCACCTTACTTGGGAATTCATCCTCAACATCGAATTTAGGAAGAATCTTAACAGATCCCAGATCCTCGGTGTATTCATACATATTACTTAAATATAACCTTCTACATTTCCGGATTAGGTAATATTTTCTTACCAAGTTATCTACTCTTCACAAATTTTATGCATGCACAGTAAAATACACTTTCATACACATTTTCGATACAAATTTAGGAGGTAATGGATGGGAATTATGAGTAAAAACTAGTCCTAATAGAACTTTATTTACTGTTTTCAAGTTAATAACATTTTATTTACATTTGGCAAATCAAAAACGCACGGAGCACCTCCCCAATCTTTGAAATTTCTTAACATTTATATAAAAATTAATGATTTTCATATAAAAAATACTACTGATTCACTTTGCGGCCTAGTTTGAAAAATAAAGCCTAGCTGCCAACACATAATAACTAGATTTGATGCTATACGTGAAGCTAATCAATTATTAATTCATAAATATGGTGCCAAACGAGTCCTAAAAGAAATTAGGCCCATTATAGCAGGAGGATGAGTTTCTAACTTTTGTGTAAAGGTGTGATAGATTTTTATCTACAAAAATAGAATTTTATAATAAAAAATTTTGAGAATAATTTTATAATTTCATTCAAAAAATTTATTCTTATATTTGAAAAACTATTCCTCATCTTTACATATTTTTAAATGATGTTACGCGCTCTCCCCCTATTATAGCAATAGTATTTAATTTCCTGCCCTGCGAAACACGTTTCTAATTTTCTATTCTATTTGGGGTGATCTCAGATCCAAATGTGGATAGCAGACAAAGTTAGTCCCTAACCTGAACCTCAAATGACATAAATACCCCCTAACAATCCGAATATTCTTACCGGGTCCAATCCGCACTCGGGTTAGAAGCTTCACAGAGAGAGAGGGAGAGAGAGAGCGCCACCATATAAGACTATACATATTTATGCGTAACTAACAAGCCATTTATTTAAGGGTTAATTACAGAATGATCCCCTTTGTTACAACTGTGGTTTTTCTGGTATCTATGCTTTCAATTATAACCGTGTTTAGTGTTTATTTCGCAAGAGTGACACATTTGGTCTTCTAATGACGGAAATCCATTTTATTATATGATAAAAATCATATCAATTGATTGTACGTGATTTTGCAAAGTGGTCATTTTTTTCTATTGTGCTATGTCATAAAATATAGTGTACTTTCTAAAATAAATGTTATAATTTTTTCAAATTACTCATATTTACTATTTTTGTACTCTTTTATGTTTTCACTGCATATTTGACTAATGATAAATTTATAAAATTAATAAAAATTTAATGCATATCAGCTCATTAATAATATCTTTCAATAAATTAAAATTTCTGTGATAGATTAAAAATTTGGAATAGAGGGAGTAATACCAAGAAAACCATAATCTACACCCATAGTATAGAAGTTGGGATGTAAACTCGTAACCTTTAAAAATTTTACAGGCCATTGTAAGTCAATTAAAACAATGAGGATCAAATAGAATTGTGGTCCAAAATATGAAGGCCATTAGTATAATTTTTCCCTTCTTTAGCCTCATTATCTTTCTCCCAGATCTTCTTCACTCTCATTCTCTCTCTCTCTCTCTCACACACACAGAGACACATTCTCTCCCAGATCTGAACAACTCGTCACATAATTCCCCTAAGTTTGTTTTTACTCAGTTAATTAAACACGCTAAACCTTATTTAAACTTAATTCGTATTGTTTATATTACTGATTAGATCTGATTATGATGACCGTTAACTTTATATTCTTTAGAATATAAATTACGGCATTGTGAAAAAACCCTAGCTTCTTAAAATTTCTGGTACTGCTAAGATTTTTCTATTTTTTCTTCTTTATTTAGATGACTTCTGCTCTTAATTATACACACTAGCACTAATTTGAGCTTGATTGCGGGTTTTTATTTATCTGATTATATCTGAAATGATGATTTTAGCATTATAAATTACAGCATTGCGTAAACCCTAGCTATTTGAAATTTGGGTACTAATATTCTTGCTTTGAAAATTTTGTTATACTTACACATCATGGCAATGCCTTCGGAAAACGCACTAGTTTCGGACAAATCACAGTTTTCTGGTGGTGGCGAGATGATCTACCAGAGGCAGTGGTTCCCGGACGAGAGGGACGGGTTTATTATGTGGCTGAGGGGCGAGTTTGCAGCGGCAAACGCGATGATCGACTCTCTGTGTCAGCACCTGAGGGTGATCGGGGAGCCCGGGGAGTACGACGGGGTGGTGGCAAGTATACAGGACAGGAGGTGTAATTGGAGTCCTGTGCTGCATATGCAGCAGTTTTTCTCGATATCGGAGGTGCTGAGCGCATTGCAGCAGGTCGGGTGGAGACGGCAGCAGCGGCGGGGACCAGGGAAAGAGTTTAGGAGGAATGGTGGCGGGTTTAGGCAAGGGCCGAGGGGTGAGTTTGTCAATGGAGGAAGGGCAGTGGAAAATGGAGAAAAGTTAGTTGAAAATGGCGAGAAGGGAGAAAGGGTAGTTGACAATGGAGTTGTGACCTCGGACGATCCAGGTGTACCGGTTTTGGAGGACAAACGAGGTAACGATGGAGTATATTTGATTATTCCGAGTTCGTTGTTGCCGATGGGAATGGTTGAATTCTGCATATGTATAAACATAATTTGGGTTGAATGACACCAATGAACTTCATTGAATTTTTCACCTTTGGTTGTTTATGTTTCTGAAACGAGTGTTACTCATTGATATCTTACAATGGTGGGAAATTGTGATGTCTATATTATCTTGGATACATATGTAATGAGGTAGTTTTGGGTTATTTGGTGCCAAATAAATTGGTTGAGTTTATTACTTTTTTCTATTATAATTTCACTGTTCGAATTCTGTGTTGATATTTGACTTGGATGTGAATTGAGAAGTATATGCTATCTCGGCTACATAATCATAATGGGTTCATTGATGCTAAATGAAATAATTTTTTTATCTTAGTCTTGTAGTTTAATGGCTTAGAATTCTGCATTGATATCTGAATTTGATGTGAATTGAGAAGTATATGTTATCTCAGCTACATCCTACATCTGTATTAATGTTATTCTTGGTTACATTCGTTTGAATGTTTTTTTTGGTTCAATATGTCAATTGATTTGATTAGAATTTGATCGTTAGTCGGTTATGGTTTTGGAAGTTCGAAATTTTCTTTGATAATGTATGTTATCTTCGGTAGATATGTATAAATGTAATTTTTGGTTCATTGATGCAAATTGAATTGATTGGGTTTTTAATATGGTCTATTATAGTTCTCGAAGGTCGATTCTTTTCATTGATATCTGGTCGGCATGTGTTTTGTTAATTTTGTGGTATCTTGCTTGCATTTCTATAGATGTAATTTTGGGCTATTGATGCCAATTAAATCTTAATTATCAATCAATTATATTTTGGAAAGTTCACATTTATTCATTGATATCTGACAAGGATGTGGATCGTGAAGTATATATTGTCTTGGCGGCATATGTATAAATGTTAGTTTTGGTATGTTTGAAATCCCTTGACTTAAATGCTTTCTTACATTTTACTATTTGGATTGGGATCCTTTGAGAAATGATGGAGTCCCATATATTTTGATGCTTGAGTGAATTATCATCATTATATATGCACATGTTCCCAACCAGCAGACTCCTTGAAGTTTAATGAACTTGCTCTATTTTCTTCTGGCTGATGTTTGATTGTGGTGAAATCGCAAATCCTTAAATGAAAGATAGAACATTAATATCTGATATGGTAGGAAACTCTTATCTTTTTCCCTCTTGCCGAAATTGACTGTCATCTTATCTTGATGAGCCCGAATAGATGCTATGCAAAATCACTCAATATTTCTGGATGCTAAATTATGATTCTGTTTTTTAAATGCTGAAGTGAGCAATGTTTTTGGTTCCTGGGTCTTGCTTTGAAAGATTCTTTGTCATGACTGAAGTTTTACATGCATTGATGTGCCAGTAGTATGAAATTTGCCTAATAATATTCTGCATTAACTTGCATAACAGAAGGTTTATCTGGAATCCTGGATTGCTGTTCATAGTGTATTTTGCAGACATCGCAGATACAAGTCAATATCTAAACGCTTACTTGGACACGAAAGTGTAGGCTGTAGGGTTCTAGTTAGAGTTCAGTATCACTGGTTTTTGTCTAGCAAACTAAAAACACTTCAACTTTTCTTCTCGGGTTGCTTTTTCTATTAACAGAATAGTTTGTTATCTTTTTTAATTCCTGCTTATCTATTATGTGGTTGATAGTTACTATTTTTGAGCGCTGAAAATTAAGCATTCTTTAGTGAACTATGTAAATTCTTTTCATGATTGAACTGATTCCTTTTTCTTCCAAAAAATTTGTGAACAATGTTGACTTTTTGATGTTGGAGCAGATGTGGCTGAAAACCTTCAAGAAGATAGCTCTATCAAGGTATCTGGCAGTCTCCTAGGAATGATGTCTCATAAATCAGAACCTGAGGTCAAACTACAGGATGACTGTGAAGGTTTTTTCTTTCTCTCCCTCACTTAACATGTTATGCCTGTTTTGTTTCTAAAGATGGTGGGTTCTGGTTCTTGCGTTCTTAATTCTAAAGAGGGTGGGTTCCGGTTCCTGCGTTCTTACTTGTTTAGAAGTTTCCATTACACTCTTTTGTTATTTAGCTATTGTAAAGATTTTGATGCAGCACAGTGAGATTGAATAGAAACTAAAGATTAGAAGAAGAATTGGGGGTGAGAAATAGAAGAAAAGGGGAGAAAAAAATCAGAAACGCATCTCAATTTTTATTCATTATCAAAGCTGATTAATTCCTTACAAGCCTACCCTATTTATAATGAGAAATAGGGAAATACTAGGTAAGGAAACAATCTTATATACTAATCAAATATAAATCAAATCTTAAAAATAAATCCACAACAATTAATGAAATTAAACTGCTAAAAATAGAAGATAATTATTGATGACCGCATCAACTCTCCCATAGAGGGATGAAACTCGACTCCGTTGAGTGAAAAATTAAATATAGTCATGCTCATTATCCTCTCTTTCCTCAACGAAACTCGATCTCGAGTTTTCAAACTTTCCGCGATCTATGGGCTCACGAAGCAAATTTTTCCATCCACCGACCTAATGTTTAAACTTAGAAAGACGACCATACATTTGAGCCCATATACTATTCTTGCATATTTGTCTCATGACACATCCACTTGAACTTAACTTTACCATTAGACCACCAGGCACGTAATTTCCGTCGACGACCTATTAAAACTAAAAAGAGCTATTTGTCTCTCACCCAAATGGAAGAATAACCAACCCAGAAAGGATTAATGTGATTGTACCACGGCTTGAAGTGCACCTTTTCGAGTTCTTTTTTATTTAAGACTAGTCGGCCTTCAACTTCACACGTTTTTTGCAACAAACTACTCCTATCGAATTGTTTATTGGGAACTAACATGTAAGGGTTAATAAAATCCGATGAAGGCACTGAAAACGTACTACCATCAATGAACTCATTATCAACAGAATCTATCTCCAAAGCATTTCCAATTGCTTTATCTACTTCCGTATCCACTTTTTCCTCCAGATCTTTATCAGCCGCAATTGAGGCAATTTGGATATTAGTCACACATCTCTTTATAGCAAGTGAATTCTCATCAATTTCAATTGTTCATTTATTGGTGAGTTTCTCGTCATCTAGATCATTAGGGTCTTTGTTGCTCACAATTAATTTTTGGGCCTCTTTCCTCCTGTATTCTTCCATAAATCTCTTGAGTTTTGCACTTACTTAATTATCTTTATCCGAAATGTTAACTTTAACAGGAGCAACAATATCCGGCTTCAAAATAATGTCACACAAACCATCAACAGTTTTGTTTGTTTGAACATTCTGGAATTCAGGGATAAAGCTATTTGCGTAGTGTGCATTTACCTCAATCTTTAAGTCTCGCAGTGATTGGTGGCGATAATTATCATGACGATCTCTTTCAAGCCCTTTAAACATTCTCCTTTCAGTCACAATTCTATTGTATGGGCCCACGTACGAAAAATACTGGTGCTCAATATCCTATTGTCGAGAATATTTTGGATCACTTGCGGGTTGATGGTGATATCTTTCATACTCATAAAATTTTCCCTTTTGCTCACAATGCCATCATCAACATGTGGTGGATATGTACACTTGAAGTCTGACTGTTGTTGGAGCAGATATTGGTTCTCCAATCTGTGGTGCTTCAATTCAACTTATTCAACTTGGCTGGTAACCTTGGCAAGTTGCTTTTGGGTAAATATTTCTTTCTCCTATTGTGTCATACGTTGAACTCTTTCGTAAAGAGATTCAATGGTCTTGACATGATGACCCATTACGGTATTTGGGCTACTTGGTAATTTTCCAATCTTTTGTGGCCATTTCATAAACAATCTAACTTTTAGGACAAAATCTGTTAAGGCACAATTTGATGCGTATGTTTTTTTTTTTTTGAAAAGTGATAAAATTGCAGGTGCCAATTTTGTAATAATCCCAAATTATCTCTAGTTTCGTTGTTTCTCTGCTCTATAGCTCTTTTCTCTGTCAACACCCAGCAGCAGTAGGCTCCGGCGGCGAAATGATTGGCACTGGCAGCAACGGTGAAAGCGACTCGACCGATGGGCAAAGTGGATTGGTCAATGGCTTTGGTGAATCGACTGGTGGCAGAGTCGATTGGTCGACGACGAATGTGAATTGACTGGTTGTGGGCTCGACAGGGCTTGGGCGAGTGTAATCGGGTCGGTTTGGGTTCGATTGAAGTTGGTTAGGGTCAATTAGGTTCGGCTAGGGTTTGATTAGGATTTTGATACGTTGATTACGGTTTTGAATTAGAGTTTGCAATGGTTCTAATTTAGGGTTTCGATTTGGGGATTAGAGTCTCGATTTTGGGGTTTGCTATTAATGTTTCGAAATAGGGGTTTGCCAGTAGCTACGAACGATGGTGGTTTAGCTACGATGGCGACGACGGTGCCAGGATCGAGGTAAGCTTAGATACCAAATTTGATGCAGCACAGTGAGATTGAACAAAAAATAAAGATTAGAAAAAGAATTAGGGGAGAAAAACAGAAGAAAAGGGGAGAGAACTTAGAAACACGTGTCAATTTTATTCATTATCAAAGATAATTAAGGAAACAATCATCTATTTATAATGAGAAATAGGGAAATACTAGATAAGGAAACAATCTTTTATACTAATCAAATATAAATCAAATCTTAAAAATAAATCCGCAACAATTAATAAAGATAAACTGCTAAAAATAAAGGATAATAATTGATACCCGCATCAACCCTCCCTAGAGAGGGAAGAAACTCGACTCTGTGAGTGAAAAATTAAATATAATCGTCCTCATTAGATTCTTCTAGAAAACTATATTTTAGACGATTAGTTGTCTCACGATTATTGATTAGTCATCAGAAAATCATGGTGATGGCACGTATTTTATGTTTGTTGACCCAACCTTGTGTTTTTCATTTATCATATGTTCTTTCACAATTTGGCCTCTTCTATTTATTGTCATTTACATTTCTGATTCCTCCTCTCTCTATCTCTCTCTTCCTCACAGGGCATTGCGATGAGCAATTGGGAAATAATTTATATCCTTCTGTGAAGCAGAATGGCAAGATTAGCCCCAAAACTTTTGTTGCCAATGAGATACTAGATGGAAAGACGGTAAGAATCTTTTACCCTTCCATTGGTTCATTTCATGTTTTCTCAGTAGAAATGGGCAGGACATCATGTTGATATATTAGCTACTTGTCTTTCCTCCTGAGTTGTAAGTTTATCCTGCTTCTTCTATAGGTTAATGTGGTTGATGGAATGAAATTGTATGATGAGCTTTTAGATATTTCTGAAGTTTCCAAAATAGTTCCATTGGTAAATGATCTGAGAGCTGCGGGGAGGAGGAGAGAGTTACAAGGCAAGTTTCTCCAAAACATTGTTTCTATTACTTTTTCTTCGGGAGTAAAAGAAAATGCTGCTTTCCTCATTTTTGTTATTTGCATAAGAAAAATTGTCGCTAGAGGCTTTTAAAGTCTGCTATTGCTTTAAGAATCACAGCAAATTTTTCACCTTGCTGTTCTCCACATTTTTGTTATTCGTATATGAAAAATTGCCTCTTGAGTCTTTTATGAGCTTGCTGTTTCTCAAAGAATCACAGCAAAGTTTCCACCACACTCGGTTGAGTCATCTATATTTGATATTCCTTTTTTTTTTTTTTTTGCCCTTTTCGGATAATTTTCTTTGTTTGATAGGCACTAAGATATTCAGTTTGTTTAGTTAGTATATCATAAGAGGAGCAGTAACATTGAACTTATCATAAGTAGGACTAGATTTAACTCTTGAGAATGAAATGTGATTGGACTTATTATTTTGCCTTCTATTAACCAAAATTCAATATTACGACCCTCACCAGAATGAGGCATCCACCTCATAATTTTTCTTCAATGCTAATTTTTGAAGGATATCATTCTTGATCAACTTATTTAAAACCTGCTCTTTCTCCTTAAAGTTTAGGCCTCCAGCAGATACCAAACTCTATAACGTACTGGTTACAAATATGAAGAAACAAAATGTCAAAACCTAGACAACTACTCCTTCAGTCTCTAGCATGGGACAACCAACCGATATGAGGCTCGAGAGTTGTGGCCTGTTCGGTTCTAGGCATGTACAAAACATCAAAATAAGTAAAGGGGCAATTGGTATGTGAAGTTTTGGACAAATAGAAAGATTTTGTTACTCTCCAGGAGGAAGGAGAGGCAGATGACTTGACATGATCCTTTAGTTGACAGACAAAATGAGCAAAGTGAAATGAGGAGAGGAGACATCTGCTAGTTGGACATCCGTATCATCCATTTTGAATCTTGATTATGATGCAATTGACAGCAAGCTTTGTCCAACCTAGTAAACCCCTTTGCTTGGTATTCAATATGTAATGCAAGTCTAAGCATTGTGATAATGAACAAATTGTGTATCTGAATAATTCAAGGTAATTGTCAACTTGACTTCATATTTGTACAAACCGGCTACAGCAAGGATGGAATGAGGCTATGATTTTGTGAGATTTGCAATGTTGCTCCCACTTCCTAACAACTATGATTTCGTGAGATTTGGACAAATGATGATATAACCTGATATTAAAATGCTTCTAAGGTATCCTGGATTTGAATCGTGTGAACAGTGTTTGTTCCCGCGAGCTCAATTCCTAGAAGTGACTACTCTTGTATGACTCCCCAGTCTCAGTGAAAGATGAAAGTTCCATGCCAGTGGAAGTGTCGAGTGAGTGTTGCATGCAGATGAGTTCCTACAAGGTTGAAGCTTTTTAACGCAGCACTGGCTTACAATCTATAATTTATAATCTCCATATACGTAATGCCAGATTATTGGTTTGCTCCTTACGTTTCTAAGCCTTAAAAAATTGAAATCTGTATTCATTTTCCATTATCATCTTGGTTCTCTTTCTTGCCAAAGTACAGGGACATTTATCTCGTCAAAGAGACCCATGAAGGGACATGGAAGGGAGATGATAAAGCTGGGCCTCCCAATTGCAAGTGCACTTCTAGAAGTTGAAAATGCTACAGGAGCTTTTACAGGTAGACGTCATACAGAGCCTCTTATTTATTTATTTATTTATTTATTTATTTTTTATTATTATTATGGGTGGAGGTGTTTTTTATTTTTTTTGGGTTGGGGCGGGTGGGGGGAGGGGGAGAACTTGATGAGATTTTCCTATTTTCACTTGGATGATTTTGCTGGTGTTTGGGTTGAAATGTGCAGATCAGAATCCGTTGCCCATCCCCCAACTGCTGCAAGATGTTGTTGATCGCTTAGTCAGCACTCAAATTCTTACTGTGAAGCCAGATTCTTGTATTATTGATGTCTTCAATGAGGTAGCATAGCAATATGTTTTGATAAGTAGAGAAAATAAGAGGAGACTTAGTTTTTTAATTTACTTTGGTGATGCCTATGGGCTTGGTTCGATGCAGCCTAAAAGCTAATAAGCATGAGTTCTTAAGCTTAGTAGAAGCTGGTATTCAAACGCCAATTAAGAAGCTGAATCCCATTTGGATGCATTGTAAGCTTATGTTGGATTCTGATAGAAAAAGAGATGCGGAATTTTTTCAAAAAGAATAAGAAACTAGTTTATATTGGTTGTTTCATACGACAACAAAACAAACCAAGTCTTAAACCCAGGAATTTGCATCGGCCAAATGAAACCAAATTAGGGTATCTTTCAAGGCTGTTAACATTATTTTTTTTTTATTCCACTCGTTCTTATCTAAGACAATTTGGTCATCTACTTTTCAAACACACTTGTCTTTTCATATTGCTTGCATCCACGTTTTTATTGGTGTACATGTACCTTTTCTTTCTTTTCCCACACTATCTTCTCGCTGTTCACCTTAGATGTCTCTCTTATCTTATCCTCAATTGAAGCACCCTTTATGTTGTATTGATCTCTTTAGTTTTGATCTTATCTTTCATAGTCTTCCCACACGTCCATTATAAAACATATGCATCTCTGTACATCATTGACCAGAAAACTGAAAAGATTGTGTTGTAAGTTATGCAACCAAATGAGCAGTGATAGATCTCACCTTATAAGCCGTACTTTGCAAATGCCTTACGTAAGCTTTTACTCTTAACAACTATTAAGTGTTGCTCTTGTTTGCAGGGTGATTACTCACAGCCGCAAATGTGGCCGACTTGGTATGGGAGGCCTGTGTCTGTTCTGTTCTTGACCGAATGTGAAATGACCTTTGGGAAATTAATCGGGGCAGAATATCCTGGTGACTATAATGGCTCGCTTAGGCTTCCTCTTCGACCCGGGTAAACTTCTGTCTAATGTCCTTCCCTTCATGGTTTTGTTTATGCTTCTTGTTAGTTGTATATATTGGTTTCTAAGTTTTCCTTATCAAAGTGTTCAAAAGTTATTGGCATTGCTTGTATATCTTATTTAAAATTACTTGGTCATGGCTGAGTTTACTTTGAAAGCCTTGGGAGTATAGTATTCAAAACAATAACAATTTCTTTTTCAATCTTGTTAAAATTATCTTTACCTACCTTCACATTGTGAAGTCTATACTTATTAGTTGTCAGATATTGGTTTCTTGTATATATTGTTCCCAAATTGAAGTGCTGCAAATAGAAGTTGTAGGTATTGGTTGTTTTATTTGATAAGACTTCTTCAGGACTATTTTAACTTGGAACACTTGGCAGAATAGGCTTAGAAACTATTATCAAATTAAGTTCTGAATCATAGGTTGAAGAGTCAATGTTAATGGCTGTGATATAACTAAATGAGTAATATTAATATAACAAGTAGAACATACAGACTCTTTTGCTATTTCCTCACAAAATTTTGTCGTGGAAAAGATGATGGCATAAAAATTGTCTTTACTTGCATGTAAAACAAATCGAATATTTCTGGGATATCGTTTCTGATTGAAGTAGTAACATTCTTAGATATAAGTTATTTTGGGCTGTCTGGCGGTGTTATAATGCACCCCATCTGCAAAATATGATGTGTGGGTTTGAAACTTGGGGCTTTGTTCCCCTTCACTAAATAATAGGACTGAAATGTATCTCTTCCTAACGGTTTAATCTTTTTTTTTAGATGACACATCGCTGAACTTGGTAGGTTTTGGGTTCAAATCTTGCCGCTACCCAATTAAAAGAAAAAAGTTGACTAGGTTTGTTGGCTCAAAAATATGCCATAAATGAGGGGATATGCTGAAGTAATAAATAATATACTGTGCCTCTCCACTTAAGCTTTTAGGTTAGACGGTTGCATATCACGTAACATAAACTAGAACGATTGAATTTTCACGGGTATATGCACATGCATAAAATAAGATTTGGCTCCTCAATTATTGTAGTTGTTCTCTATCTGTTTTTCCCCTGCACATGTTTTTTGCTAGTAATTAGCACAGATGAAAAACGTGTGCATTGTGAAACATAAAAGCAAAGTCGAGATGGAAGAAATTGCATTATCATGTTGTAGCCTGCAAGGTGAATGTTGGGGTAAAAGTTGGGGGCTGGAGAGAGAATTTCCCCACCTAGATGTTACATTCCTCGATGTTAGTTACCTCGAATATGCGAACTTTAATTTTGATATCTGCAGCCATTGTCTCCTAATTTTTTCCCATTTGTGACATTACAGATCTCTGTTAGTCATGGAAGGAAATTCTGTGGATCTTGCCAAGTATGCAATGTCCTCCTTCAAGAAACAACGAATACTCATTACTTTGACAAAGTCACAACCAAGAAAAACTGCCCCGAGTGACGTTCATCGTCTCCCCTCACCTGCAGTAGCACCAATTCCTCACTGGGGTCCACTGCCTAGTCGGTCCCCGAATCATGTTCGTCATCCTATGTCAAAGCATTATGGGCCAATTGTAAGCAATGCGGTAATGCCAGCTCCGCCTATTCGTCCACAGCTGGGACCTCCAAATGGGATGCACCCAGTGTTTATGCCTCCCCTGGTTGCCCCAGCGATGCCTTTTCCAGCACCAGTTGCTCTGCCTCCTCGCCCTCCACCTCGTCTACCAGCACCCGGCACTGGAGTTTTTCTCCCTCCTGGTTCCAACAATTCCTCCTCATCGTCCATCACAGTGACTGACACAAGCATTTCTGTAGAGTTGGATAATGAAAATAGTTTGGCTAATCCAAATGAAAGCAAGTTAAGCAACCGTGCTTCTCATAAAGAGTGTAATGGGAGCTTAAATGGTGCTACAGGGGGTGAAAGATTTGGGACAAAGGAAGAGCAGCAGCAAGATGTTGAACCCCAGGAAGGCGGCAACCAAGCAAGCGGAGATAATTAAAGAGAGAGAGATAGAGGCTGCAAACTGCAGTGAGTATAGAGCAAATGTGAAAAGCGGCGAAAGTTGAAAGTTGGCATGGTATTAGTAGATCAGTTGGCAAAGTTGTTCGAGGAGTAATGCTTAGCATTCTCCGCAATTCCTTTTGCTTTCTGTTCCTTTTTGCTGTCGAATCATATATATATATATGTATCATATACTTTATGAATTCTTATTTTAGATGAGGAACTCAATTCCCACGAGGTTATAGTACTTGTGTCATTGGAAGGTCTACTCGGTAACTTGACAATCGAAGATTAATTTTAATCTTGAGTTGCCTAATGTTCTCTCTGTTTGTGCTTTGGGCAGTGGTATTTGCATAATGTTGTGTCCCAAATACGCCACACCTGACACAATGTGCTGTACACTCATCCAGTCACTCGATGGATACGATGTCGGTAAGCACGTTCTCTTGCCCATTATCCGAGTGGCATTGGTTCGTCCATACAGTGGGTGCATAACATTGGGCTTCCATATGGCAAATGATCAATTGAACCTTGCTTCTCAGATTTTGGAGGAGGCAAGAATAGGATTAGGTAATTTAAAATGGATAAATCAGGCCAAATGGCTAGTGAAGCTTATCTACAAAAACATGATCTATGGAACGTACCAAGCATAAAAAATCAGTAGTTTTAAAAATTTTTCCTGAAAAACTGTGTAATTCTTGAGCCAGATATTCTGCAAGTTCTTATGGTTTGAATCCGGTCTTATCAGGGTCTATTAATTCACCGCACCCTCGTTCATCTGTGAGATGGTACAAATTTATAGGGTACATGCTATAAATATAAGATGAACTATAAATATAATTGGCCAAATTTTGATCAATACAAAGAGTTACGTGTCTTTTAAAATATCAAAAAGGTGTTTAAATAATTTTCTATTAAATAAATATAGAGATAATTATTTAATACACAAAAAGAATTATTTTCTTAATTAAATT
>MKEJ01011228.1:0-14601 GCA_001753735.1 Embelia ribes
TTCGGCTAATCCAAGCGATGGATTCTTTAGGCTTGAGGATAATAGTTTTCCGGATATTGATATGCATGAGGAATCATTAGTTTGAACAGTAACTCCAGGAATTTAATGTTGCCGTTAATTATAAATTTAATTTCAATGCATCACCAGTGTACAAATATTAATAATTTTTCCGAGCCTAAGTTAAAATACAATTTGTAAACAACTTTATAAAGTCGTTACATTACAAATTTATATGTTAATTTATTACATAGTTTAATTATATGAATATATATTTGATTGATAAAAATAAATGAAACTTCTTGTGTTGACGTTTCGTAGGTAGCCTTATTTAGAACTTGTAATTAGTAAGGGATTATATTTATTTAAAAGTGTCTCAAAAATTAATAACTAACTTCATTTTAAAAAATTTATATTCAAATACTTTTGTGTGGATTATTTAGGCAGACTATGTATATTACTATTAATCTATTACCGCTTTATACGAGGTGAGCGGAGAAAAAGGTGCTATGGAAAAATTACATGACGAACAAATAATGATTTTTTAGTTTTCTTGATAATAAAAAGGACTTTTTAGCTTTACAAAAGATATGTAATTATCTAAATTTAAGTCAAACAGATTTTAATATACTCATTCATACATATTAATTTTATTTGACTTTACAGATTGTTGAGGAAAAATGAAAACACTATTCATTTAAGTACATTCAGTTACTTCTATTTTTTTTTAAGAAAATATATTCTATAGGATAAAATTTTAAATTAATGCTTTTTTCCCTATAAATAACATTAAATGGTCATATTTATTAAAATATTTAATCCCTCAGTCCATAAGATTGTTTACTTTTTTGTGAATTTTATAAAAAATTAATTAATGTGATGAACACATTAGATGGAATCAATTTTTTTTTCATATGCCTTTCATTATATAGAGTAACTTCTGATTATTTATGAAAGTATTTAAAATGTACGACCCCAAGTGTGAAATTTGAAATTAAAAAAAAGGTCAAAATATAACTTATATTAAGTATATATATGTGTTATTTTAAATATGAGACCAAAAATATTACAATTAAGACTAAAGGAATTAAATATAAATGATTATAATCAAATTGTAGGGCTAAAAGTGTAAGAATTTGGAATCAAAGGGGCGAAATGAAACTATTCGCGCGAATGCAACCCACGCTAACGGTGCCTATCCAACTTTTGGAAGAAAATCGTTAAATGTGTACTGATTGAAATATTATTTGTACATTAGTATACTAATTGGCAGAATTTAAAGGTTAGTTTATTAATTGGCCAACAGGTGAAAGGTTGGTGTACTACTTGATTATTAACCCTAAAAATAAGTATCAACTTCCCCGAATAGATGACTTGTTAGACAAGTTGAGAGGTTCAAGATATTTTTCGAAGATTGATTTACGGGTGGGATACCACCAGTTGCGAATTAAGGAAGAATACATTCCCAAGATTGCATTCAGAATGCGGTACAGATACTACAAGCTTCTGGTAATGCCCTTTAGGCTGACGCATGCCCCTGTAACATTCATGGACCTAATGAACAGAGTTTTTTTTATCCCTGTCTAGGCAAGTTTATAATTGTGTTTATAAACGATATCCATGTGTACTCACCATCGGAAGAAGCACACCAAGAGTACTTACGGATAGTACTATCAACTCTCTAGAAACAACAATTCTATGCAAAGTTTTTGAAATGCAAATTTTGGCTATCAAGAGTAAAGTTTTTAGGACATGTCATATTAGTAGAAGGTGTGTCTGTGGATGAAGATAAAATTAAATTGGTATCAGCGTGGGAAAGACCAAAGAATATATTCAAAATTCGAAGTTTTCTTATTCTACCTAGCTATTATCGGCGTTTCGTAAACGACTTCTCGCACATAGCTGCCTTACTAACCCACCTCACCCTGAAAGGAGTTAAGTTTTAATGAAATGAAAAATGCGAACAATCTTTCCAAGAACTAAAGAAGTGGCTAGCCGAGGTCCAAATTCTCATCATCCCTGAACGTGGCACGAGATATATTGTGTATTGCAATGCGTCTCGTGAAGGACTAAGAGGTATTTTGATGCAAAGTGAGTGAATTTTTGCGTATGCTTCACTCCAATTAAAGAACAACGAACTAAACTACCCCACTCATGATATGGAATTGGTAGTGGTGATCTTCGTCCTGAAAATCTGGCAACATTATTTTTATAGTGAATGATTTGAGGTCTTTTCAGATTATAAAAGTTTGTAGTACATCTTCAGCCAATGTGATTTGAACTTGAGATAATGAAGATGGATGGAGTATTTAAACCAATACGACTTCAATATACAATCATCCTGGAAAAGCTATTGTGGTAGCAAACATGCTATAACCTACCTTGTAGTAAATGAATGGGAGATGTTATGGATATTGAGAGAATTTGAATTGGAGATAGTAGATGCTAAAGGCCGTATGACTTTGTATTCCTCATGGTTACAGCTGACTCTTCATGAAAAAGTACTGGAAGCTTAATGTAATGATGAAAAATATAATAAGTTGCTAAAGAAAGTGGAAAGGAAGCCAGAAATTTCGAGCATTAGTAATGATGGAGAATTCAGACACTTAACGTGCTTATTTGTACCTACAGCTGTTAGTGAAGATGTGTTACGAGAATCTCATCACTCCTACTCGCAGTACATCCAGGTGGAAATAAGATGTACCATGATGTAAGAAAACAGTTTTAGTGGCCAAAAATGAATAGGGTTGTAGTAAGATACATAGCAAGATGTCTGACTTGCCAATAAATAAAGTTGAAAAATCAGCGATCAAGCGGACTTCTGCAATGACTAGAAGTACCAACTTGGAAATAGGAGCATATTACCATGGATTTTATAACCGGACTACCAAAGACAAGACAAAAGAATGATGCCATATGGGTAATTATGGACTGAATGATTTAGTCGGCTCGCATTTTACCAGTAAAGAGGATAGATTCAATGAACACATTCTTGCACTTGTACGTACAAGAGATTGTGAGACTATATAGAACCCCTTTGATGATAATATTAGATCAAGATAGTCAATTTGCTTTACAATTCTGTAGCGGCCTATAGAAGGCTTTAGGAAAAAATGTTTCAATGAGTACGTCATTCCATCCACAGATGGATGGACAAACTAAAAGAACTAGTCAGACTTTGGATGATATATTACAAGCTTGCGTACTAGATTTCGGTGGTAGTTGGCAGAATCATATCGCATTGATTGAATTTGTATAGAATAATGGTTACCATTCCATCCTTGGAATGGATCCATATGGAGCGTTATACGGACGACCTTGCAGATCACCATTATGTCAGATGGAAAATGGAGACACAACCTTGATAGGCCTAGATTTTGTATGAGAGACAACTGAGAAGATGAAACTGATCAAACAATTATTGGAGATAGCTAGCAGAAGAGTTATGCGGACAAACGATGATGACCTTTAAGGTTTGCAGATGGAGTAAGTTGTCATAATAATGGGATACGTGGCGTGTTAACATATGTGTGAGTTAATAATATTTGTTGGAAAATGTGAGCTGATAATTTTGAAATTTGTAGCATTTTTTAGATAAGTGTGCCATTTTTCTAACAATAAATTTTGGGCTTGGTGGGCCATTTTTTGAAAATTAAAATTGATTCACTTGGCACATTATACCAGAGTAGGGGACAGACCCTCATTTAAGTACCACAAAATCTCTCGAGGGACTCAAGGTGTGGAAGGGAACTCATATGTAAATCTTTATGTATAAATTCCTAGGATACATATTCCCAAGTTGGCATAAAATATTTTTCAATATAATATTACACCCGAGATATGAGTCACTTAAGTAATTATCATAAGATGCATGGAATTTTGTGGCATTGTGTGTAGTATCATTGATATACTTTAATTGACATAAAGAATATTATTCGTCAACTAACCCTATGTCACCCCTTGAATTTCTTCATAAAAATCCGGGGTTGTGAGATTGTTACAAAAGAATATTAATAAACTCGAAAGCAACAAACAATGATAATGAATATAAAAATAGGTACATAAGCCATTCATATTCTTACGATTCCCA
This sequence comes from Embelia ribes, assembly GCA_001753735.1. NCBI lineage: Eukaryota > Viridiplantae > Streptophyta > Magnoliopsida > Ericales > Primulaceae > Embelia > Embelia ribes. Next base: position 4,088 of record MKEJ01011228.1, read on the forward strand.
TATACAATAAAGTATAATATATGTACAACCTCCAAAATAATAACTACAATATCTATGGTGGCAACTATAGTCCACCTCCAAAATACATATATATATGCAACAGAAAATGAAATAAAAGTAGGAAGATCAGCGCCAACACGATATAAAATAAGAAGTAAGAAGGCCAGTGCCAATATTACATAAAAGAAATCTCAAGTTAAATGCTCAAAAAAATAATTGTACAAAATTGACCTTGCTACAACCTCCGGTAGCCAAAAATATATATGTACAAATAGTCTGTAAACTTGCTACAACCTCCGATAGCCATATAATATTGATACATGGAAAGGAGAAAGGTAAACGGGTCAGATGGCCAATCAATAATGATATATGAAACCATAGAGTCTCGATAAATATGTACATACTACGACGAAAGTAAAGTATGAACATGCTTTGTATAAGTAATGAATCATATTAATCCATGATAATCATGTAAGGTGAATATAAATAAGCTACGAATACCACGAATGTAAACATGTTTGCTCATGTATAATAATGAATGCATGTGACCAACGAATACTACGACCACGACTTATCTACAACAATAGCTAAAAGTGGGACTACTAACTCTACAAGTTCTAAAAAACCACTCAAGTATGGCACCAAATGCGACGTGGCCTATTCTTTATTGTTCCACCATCAAGTATGATACTAGCAATGAATGTATCCCTGATCCGGTTTTCCACCTTTTACGGTGAAGTTGTATGATCTCAACTACTTTCTAAGAATTTTATAAAGTTGATACTTTGTGTCTAGAAAAGAAATAGAAAATGACTCAATTTTCTATTTTTGCAATGCCACGAAAAAATACCACGACACAACGAATTCAAGATATTCATGCTTTTCCGATTCTACTAATGGCTATATCTTTATTCCACGATAGGCATGCCTTTATAACTTCCAAAATATGAAAAGCCACGAATAGTTGTTCAATTATAATTTCATCACGAAAGGTTTATAAATATCAAGTATGCCTCCGACTACGATTAAATGACTACGAATCATAATATGCATATGGATCGATCCAACAACTCCTAGATCAATCGGATATACTGTAATTTTTTGTTCAAACCTCTCAAGCTAAAAATTTCTAAAAAGACTCGGAATCACTTATTGACACTAATGGAAATATCGAATAACTTTCAGAAAGGCATTTGAGTGCTTGGAACTCGATATACGTAACTTAACGAGATTATCGACGAACTTGGACGAAACCCCCAAAACAACCACCAAAACTACTACGAATGGATTCATATGAATTCGAATACACCCCATGACTATAAGATAGATGCTACAATACAAACACATCTCTACGATAACGAACTATAGTCTCCGACTATGAAATGCATATGCAACTACGAATGACATACGACATCTATGAATGCAACAAAATAATGACTACGAATGCAATGATGAATAAAATAATATCAATAAGGGTAATTAACATATTATTTAATTGAAAAAAAGTTATATGAAATTTTGGGACATTACATCCTCCCCTTATTAAGAAATTTTGTCCCCAAAATTAGCGTATACTATGGAAATGAATAAGAACATACCATAATCTACGAACAAGTTTGGATATTTGGTGCGCATTTCCTCCTCCCGCTCCCATGTTGTCTCCTTGCTATTATGATGCTTCCAAAGTACTTTTACCAACTGAATGCTACGACGACGAAGTACTTGTTCCTTTGAATCTAAGATTCGAATACGTAGAAACTCATAAGATACATTTTCTTCCACGTGTAAATCATCAAAATCAAGAATATTAGGGATCCCGTAAGTATTTCCAAAGTATTGAAATATGAAATACTGGTTGAATACTTGACAGATACAGTGGTAAGGCTAAATAATATGCCACCTCTCTGACTCTATCAAGTATTAAGAATGGACCAATAAAAAAAGGGGAAAGTTTCTCTTTCCTGCTGAAATGCATAATACCTTTCTTAAGAGAAACCTTCAGGAATATATAATCCCCAACCTATAATTCTAAAGGCTAGCTCCAAATATCCGTATAACTCTTATGCCTACACTAATCTGTCTCCAAGTATTATTTTATCAATTGTACATTTTGGGTCATTTCCCAAACTAAATTCGGTCCTAATAATGCACTATTCCCGACTTCCACCCAATAGATAGGAGAGCAACAAGGTCTCCCATATAAGGCCTCAAAAGAAGCCATTTCGATAGTCCCATGATAGCTATTATTATAAGCAAACTCGGTCAAGCTAAGGTAATCCTCCCATTGTCTGCATACCTGGAGCATATCCTCGAGAGTTTGAATAGTACGCTCCGATTGTTCATCTGTTTGTAGATGAAAATCCGAACTTAAAGAAAGTTTTGCCCCCAAAGATTCTTGGAGACCCAATCAAAAACATGAAATGAAATGGGAACTCAATCTGAATCAATCGATACCGAAATCCCATGCAACAGAACGATTTCACTGATGTATAACCAATAGAGTCTTTCAACTGAATTAGTGGTACGAATCGGAAGAAATATGCAATTTTTTTCAAATGATCCACGCTAACCAATATAGCATCATTTCTTTGCCTTGACTTTGGTGAATCCACAACAAAGTCCATTGTTATCCGTTCCCATTTTCACTCGGAGATCGGCAATGGTAAAAGTAATCCCCCTGTTTATTTGTGCTCAATCTTTACTTGTTGACAAGTAAGACATCGAGTTATGAATTTACCCACGTCTTTCTTCATATCGGGCTACTAGAATTGACATAAAACGTCATGATACATTTTTGTACCACCAAGGTGATCAGCCAAATAAGAATGATTATATTCTCGCAGAACCTCGTCACAAATAGAATTGGGCACGAATAGGCGATTTTGAAAATGAAAACCTCCATCCTCCAAAAACGTCCATCTATCAAAGCCATGGTCACTATGGACACGAACTCAATAGGCATCCAATTCATCATCAATACTTTGTGCCTCAATCACAAGTATAATTAAGGTGGGTTGAGCTATGATAGCAAACAAGTTAGCTTGACCCTCTGCCTTCATGCATTCCAACCCGAATTCATTCAATACCCGGAGCATTTCCCACTCACCTATTGCAAGGCAAGCAATAGTACACCGTGCCTGAGATGATATTCAAGATCAAAATTATATTGCATGAGATACTCCATTCACCTCCTTTGCCTCTTGTTCAAGTCCCTTTGAGTGAATATGTATTTCAAGGACTTGTGATCCAAATACACCTCGAATTTGTCCCCATACAGATAATGTCACCAATACTTTAATGTGAACACTACGACCGCAAGCTCTAAGTCATGTGTCAGGTAATTTTGCTCATTAATCTTCAACTGCCTTGAAGCATAAGGAACTACTTTTCCGATCTGCATCAATAGACTACCTAGACCATCCTTAAATACATCATAGTACATTGAATACTCGAGTCCCCACTCTGGAATAATCAGAATTGGAGCTGAGGTTAGTAACTCCTTCAAACAGAGAAACGATTCCTCATATTTAGGACTCTATTCAAACTTGACACTCTTTCTAGTGAGTTTTGACAAGGGATCCACTAAACGTGAGAAATTTTGCATGAAACAACGATAGTAGCCTACAATGCCTAAGAAGCTCCCATCTAGACAACAGATTTTGGTCATTCCCAATTGATAACGGCCTCAATCTTAGAATGATTCACCTAAAAACTACCCTCTGATACAACATTACCAAGGAAATGAACTTCCCGTAGCCAGAATTCACACTTAGAAAACTAGGCATAAAATCTATATTCTCAAAGCATCAACAATACAATACGAAGATGTTCACGATGTGCCACCTCGGACTGCGAATAGATAAGTATGCCATTGATGAACACCATTACAAAATGATCGAGATATTGATGGAAGACACGATTCATTAGGTCCATAAATGCCACGGGGGCATTAGTAAGACCGAAGGGTATCACGAGAAACTAAAAGTGCCCATAACAAGTATAAAAAATTGTCTTCTCAATATCTGCCTCCCAAACTCTGAGTTGATGATAATCCAAGCTTAAATTGACCTTGAAGAAAAATCTATTACCATGAAGTTAATCGAAAAGGTTATCAATCCTTGGGAATGGATATTTATTCTTGATAGTAGCCCAATTCAACTTTCGGTAGTCAATGCACATCTGCATTGACCCATTCTTCTTTGGTACAAATAATGTCGGAGCTTCCTATGGTGATGAACTCAGCCTAATGAATCCTTTCTACTTCAAGTCATTGATTTATACCCACAACTCCTCTATATCTTTCATCACCAAATGATACAGTACCATTGAAATAGGTTTAGTACTAGGAATTAGATCAATATTAAACTCCACCTCTCGCAAAGGGGGGAGCCCACTAAGATCATCTAGGAACAAGTCGAGAAAGTCGCAAATGACAAAGGAGTACTCTACATCTGAATGTATTTCCTCCGAAAAAAGGACTAGCTAACATAAAGGATAGACTAGTCTGAGTACGACAAGTATAGGAAATTTCGATAGAATTTGGCCCTTGATATACCACTGAAACACTCTCCGAAGTTCGCATAGTAACACGCCTACGCTCGTAATCAAATATAGCATGATAGTGTGATAACATGTCTATACCAATTATAATAGCAAAATCCGACACATCGAAAACAACAAAATCATATTTGAATATATAATCTACGATAGATAACTCGCACTCCCGATAAATAATATCCATATAAATATAATCTTCCCCCCAAAATATCAATGAAAATGGGCTCTGCCAAATAAGTAATAGACAAATCTAGTATTTTAACAAATCTAGATGTAATAAAAGAATGAGATGTACCAGTGTCAAATAATGCATGAGCCCAAGTAGAGAGAAATGGTAAAATACCTCGAACAACCAAAGGCTCAGCGACCTCTAGTGCCTGAGGCATGGCATAAGCACGAGTCTGGAAAGACTGGCCCTGCTGGAATCCCCCATGAGTAGTTCTACCCAGATAATCTCCACAAAATGCACTAATACCCTATCGAGCAGATGAAGAAAGAACAATGTGAGATAGCCATAGAGTTTCCCTTGAAGATGAATATTGTTGCTGGCTATGAGTGCCAACTAGAGTAAGAAAGCTCTCCGAACATCTCGATGCGTTGAGAATGAATTGACAAAAGGCCTGTGGGCATAAAGCTTAAAAATGTCCCTCAATGCCACAAAAGTGACATGTAGGGGAATGAGTACAATCACGAACACAATGGCCCAAACGACCGCAATTGTAGAACCTGCTACCCTGGAGAGTAGGCTCTAATGTTGAAGTATGACTTGGCTAACGTCTTCCCCAAGGAGATGAAGAAGAAAAGGCCTCTCGATTCTTCTTCCTCTTACCACTGCTGCCACTTCCCCCAATAGGATTCCTCAAACCCTACCCCTATATTTGCACCAATTGTACCCCTAAAGATTTCCCTAATGACCGAAAAGGACGGAAAACATCCTTATGTTGCTGCTTATTGATGAGGCTACACTAGACCTCTATAGTTGCATCTACATAATACTTATAGGTCCCATGCAAGCCTGCTATAATGTGAGTTTGGATAGACGATCTCACTCTATTCTCAACGCATCTCATCCTCATTAAGAGTATTGATCCTTCCTCTATGACACCTAGCCCCTCTACAATTTCCTCGATCTCCTTTACGACCTCTTCTTCAAGCCATCATCTCCACATGATAAGGAATAAACCAGAAAGAAATAAGCCACATTTGTATACTAAAAGAATGGAAGAATGCAATGTATTTAGCTTATGACTTAATATGCATAAAGCATGCAACGAATAAATACTACGAAAATACTACGACTTGCTTACTCACTTATGATCTAACTCTAAACCCTACCCGTAAGCCACTAAGATTTATAGAACCTAGTTTACTCAGATACCAGCCTGTTATACCCCGAATTTTCCCATAAAAACCCAGGGTCATGAGATTGTAACAAAAGAATATAAATAAACTCAAAAATAATAAATAACGATAATGAATATGAAAATAGGTACATAAGCCATTCATATTCCTACAATCCCTATATACAATAAAAATTGATATATGTACAACCTCCAAAATATTAACTACAACAACTATGGTGGCAATTGCAGTCTACCTCCAAAATGCATATACATACGAAGTGGAAAATTAAACAAAAGTAGGAAGGCTAGTGCCAACACTGCACAAAATAAGAAGTAGGATGGCCAACGCCAACATTACATAAAAGAAATCTCAAGTTAAATGCTTGACAAAATAAATGTACAAAATAAACCTTGCTACAACCTTCAATAACAAAAATATACATGTACAAACAGTCTATGACTACAAAATAAAACTATGTACATGCTCGTCCCAAGCCTTTGAACCTGTAAAAAATATAATATTGATATATGTAAACGAGAAAGGTAAATGGGTCAGATGGCCAATCAATAATGATATATGAGACTATGGAGTCTCGATAAACATGTAGATGCTACGATGAAAATAAAGTATGAACATGCTTTGTATAAGTAATGAATCATACTAATCCACAATATCATGTAAAGTGAACACAATTAAGATACGAATATCACGAATGCAAACATGTATGCTCATATATAATAATAAATAAATGTGACCAACGAATGCTATAACTACGACTCGTCTACAACAATGACCACAACAACAACTAAAAGTGAGACTAGTAACTTTATGAGTTCTCAAAAATCTCTTTAAAGTCCAGCACCAAATGCGATGCGGCCTAGTCTTCATTGTTCCACCATTGAGTGTGATACGAGCAATGAATATATCCCATATTTGGTTTCCTACCTTTTATTATGGATGTTAGTATATTATTTATTGCATGATGGTGCATTCATGCCTCGAAATGGATTTTTGGACTGCAAGGTATATTAAGGTTATGCCTCAATATTTACGTATGTGTTTAAGAGAAAAAGGTTGGAAATAGGGGAGTATGTCGATACATAAGGATGGTATAGTGGTACATATAGAGTATCGGTACATAGGGTCAATATATCGGTAAACAAAGCAATGTTTTATTCTCCTTTTTATTTCCTCTAGAAGCCGACAATGATGGCTTGTGTGCCGGTACACTATAGTATACTGGTACACCAAAGATAGTGTGCCGGTACACATAATCAGAATGTGTGGACCTATTTACTTGTATACAAAAATTTCAACACATTTTGTCTCATTTCTTTTTTCATCCAGTTCATATGAGAAAGAGAATTTGGTGGTAAAATAAATTAGGCTTTTATTATAGGCCCTTATTCATCTAGCACGAGTGGTCATACGTGCAAACAAAATTCATATTTACGATCCTTAGAGCGAGGGGAACGATTGAGGTAAGTTTTATCTTTTATCTCATTCGTTTATTTTTCCTAGGTTTTTGTGCTTTTCTTATATGTGGAAATAAATTACTCGATCTTATTCCTTACCTCATGAGGATTATTTTTATGTCTAGGTTCAAGGCGATCCAACATTTGTACCTAGATCATTTTTGGAGGAGAAAAAGAGATAATTTGGGCCTTTTTGGCTTAGTCTTTCAGGAGTCATTTAGAAGGCATATAAGGTACAAGTAGACCATGAAATGTACTATAATTTTGAGAATTTGTATGTATGTCACATGTTGATATGTCTAGGGCTTATTTGGTTTTAGTTTCATGAATTAAATTTCGATAGTATATTAACTCATATTCGGAATTATTATTGGAATAAATATTTACATTGGAGAATGTTTATGTTTATTATAATAACTTGGTATGGATTATACTTATGGGTGCATGGATTGTGCCCCAATACTTTTCGGATATGAATATTTACATGGAATTTGTTTATGTTCAACTAACAATGCAGGAATGGAAATATTATATATGGGATCAAGATTATGCTCATTTATTATTATTTTCGGTATTGAATTTGCACATTGAAGCATGTATTTTTATTTACATTGGCATAAGGATTATATTGGACAAGTTCACATGCATTCAGACTTTATAGTTGGTTTTATACATAGAACATATATTAGGATAGAATGGACATATGCATTGCGGAATGTGTCTTGAGTCTTGTCTATTTCATTTGCGGACTAGGTCAATTTCTATAATACAATTACAAATACCAATTGTATATCCTTTCAATGGAGTTAGAAGAACTCGACGGAGTCGAGCCTATAAATCGTGTCATGTGTGTATCTCATGCTATTTCATAAGGAAATATAAAGGCTCGGAGAGTCCTAGGTGGGAGCCCCAATTTTGAAATGAAATTTGGAATATGGAAAAATACAAGTCCCAATTTTATTTAAGTCTTGAGTCAGGACTCATTTTCGGGCTCTATGTTGAGCGTTTGGAGTTAAACGGATATATTTTTATTAAGGGAATAGTTTTGGAATCAAACAAATGTTTTGATTAAGGAAACTAGATTTAGATCAAATGGATGTTTTGATTAAGGAAATGGAATTGGAATCAAATGAATTATTTTGATTATAAAAATAGATTTGGATTTTTGAAAATGGATTTTGGAAATTTGGAGAAAATAGTTTTAGAAATGGGAACTTGGAATTGAAATTGGATTGGAAAAATGGGCATTGGATTCAATATCATGGGGACATTATGCATGTCATGTGCATTCATGCCATATACCGCATACTTTCAACTTTATCATTTAGTTGATTGTCTAACTCGTACTCTTTTCTCTATATATTTTGGCATATTGTGTTATAGGTGTGGAAGATCACCATGCCTACGGGGAGAAAGCAGTTCTTATCGGATGAGTTGCCCTTTTGGATATTTTTATATAGGCCATTTTAGGGGAAGTGAAGTACTCATTTCTATTCAGGCCTTTGACTATGTATACCTTTATTTTGCTTGGGAATTTACTTAACTTGATCACATATGCATGCATAAGTTTTGTTTTTTTAACTACTATATGTATTGGAACATGTAGATTGTTGTAGCTTAAGGAATATTGTATATGATATCAAGCTTTGTTGGATTGTATTTTGGAGAGGATTGGCATAGAATGTTCTATTTTGGATTTATCTATTTCATTTTTTATGTTACTTTATTATCTAATCTCCCCGGATAAGTGTAAATTCAAGGAGTGACAGGTTGATATTAGAGCTAACTGGGTTACGCAGATCTTTGTAGCTTATGGGTAAAATTATGGGTGGAANNTAATAGTGTTGGATTAATGCTATCATGTTAGTTAGACTTGTTTGATTAATGCTTGATAGTGTTTGATTAATACTATTATGTCATATCGACTATTGGTTTATTTTTGGGCTTATCTTTGAAGTGAAGATAAGTAATTGGATGCATTAGATGTTGTGGTAGACGTCACGAGGGTCGACGTTGTGGTAGAATGTGTGAATGGAATATGGTGGATATCGAGGCAGAAATTCGGAGAGTGGAAAACATTTTTCCTTTGGAGGAAATAAATGAAGCTAGCATGGAAGAGAATGAAGAAGAGGCTCTCGAACCTCAACTTTGTAATCCACCACATTGTCAACCACAATCAAAGTCTTCTAGTATGATTTAGGCCATAGAAGTAGCCTTTAATAAAATGGGCAGGGATACAAAAATTGGGGAAACACATGCTTCATCAGCTCATAAACATTTTAGGAGGATAGGTCCTCTCATATTCAAAGGAGATTCTGAGCCGATGGTGGCTAAATAATATTTAGTGAGGGTTGAACGTATTTTCAAGTCGTTCCAATTGGTAGACAATGACTAACAAATGGCAACGGCACCATTCTTACCTTCGGATAAAGCCACAGAATGGTGAAAAAGTAAGGAGGAGGTTTTGGGCATATCAATTTGACTTGGATGCCTTCTGTGCTCTATTCTTAACGTAAATCTTTCCTGAGAGGCTTTAGGAGGGAAAAATGGAAGATTTTATAAATCTTGTTTAGAAGAACATGTCGGTACACTAGTATCAACTTAAGTTCACTACTTTTTCTCTGTACATATCGGAATTGGTTTCTTTGGAATGACTCCAGCATCGTCAATTAGTAGGAGGATTGTGTCTTATTTAGATCGTGGTTGCTGCGGAACTTTATTTGACAATTGAGCGTTATGTGAGTATCACAATGGATGTAAAGGCTAGCATACTCATAAAGCAATGCCTTGACGATTCTTGTCTTCCTATTCATCTTCTTCTCGGAGAATAAATATTATTTACCAAGGATTGACAATCTTTTTGACTAACTGCAGGGATCACGGTTCTTTTCTAAGATTGGTATACATACGGTTATCACCAATTAAGGGTTTGGAAGGAGGACATTCCAAAAATGGCTTTTAGGACTTACTATGGGCATTATGAGTTCCTTGTTATGCCTTTCAAGCTTACAAATACCCCAATGACATTCGTGAACTTGATAAATTGTGTCTTCTAATCTTATCTCGATCGTTTTGTTGTAATGTTCATCAAGGGCACACTTATCTATTCGCCTTCAAAGAAGGCAAATCACAAACATC
>MKEJ01011233.1:0-10291 GCA_001753735.1 Embelia ribes
GTGTGTGTGTTAACTACACAAGCTAAGTGACAATCATCCTCGACACGTCATCACGTATTACATAATACTAGAGATAGTAGGCAAATGTGGTGATATTATACAACATTTCACGCCAAAGTTAAGGGGAGAGCCAAAAGTTTGCGTGTGCAGATCCAAGGCAGTTATGTTAGGATCAATGTAGAGATTTCTAGCCTTAATTCATATACTAACCCTTGCTCTATTCTTCTTTAAAATTATGTAAAACATACGTACATACATATATACACACACGTGTGCGCGTATATTTTGTTGCAATTCATAAATTACAATTTATCAACTTTATTGCTTAAAAATTGGACAAGTATTTAAATACTTAACTTTTAAACTTATTTACTATTTAGGCCTAAATAATTTAGAAAAATTTTAAGATTGATACATTCAATATGTTTCATAGCATAAATAAATTGATTTAATTATTTAAAAATTGTAACCAAATAATTCATAACATAAGATTAGATAGATGAATAACATATGTCTTCAATGCATCATAGTAAGACTAAAGATTTCTGGAAGGTCAAGTCTAATTGTTTCGTACATGAAGTTAATTTTTTTTTGTTTTTCAAAAGAGTTGCAGAGGGAGTTGGATCGAAAGATATTCAAATTTATGTACTTATAAAAACATTTGTAGGTATATCACTCCCTTCGCCCACCAAAAATATTCTCCTATTAGGCATAATTAAAAAGTAATTTTATATTATATTATTTTAATATGAATTTCTAAATTTATCCTTCAAAAATAGGTTTTCATTTTGTATTTAGCAATTATAGGAATTATAGGAGACTAATGATGATAATGTGTTTATTTTTAAAACCTTAACATGGAAAGAGGATAATCATTTTTGAACATGCAAAAAAAAAAAATATTAACTAATATTAATGGATAGAAAGAGTACTATCCTACCAAAATTTTGAAGGCCCGAAAAATCATGGACCCTCAATATTCTTATTGGGTCAGCAACACATAAAGAAATCACTCACACTTGCATTTATATGTCATTCATCAAATTCCCCCGGTGAAAAAAAATAATTGGATAGAAAGTTTATGCATAATCGTTCATAAAAATTTCATATATACCATCATCATACATATATAACACTTAGAAAAGAAAATAATTTTTAATTATTCATTAATTTTTTCTTTTTTATATATTAATACTTTGTCTACTACGAATAATAACTTTATTAAATATATAAAATCTCAATACAAAAGATTTTACGTGGACAAATTACATTCTTTATTCAACCATATAAGGACAGTTGGATCATATAAGCATCACATCATCCACCTTCCCCTATATGCGTACGAGTAATGATGTTCTTATCCACAAATCAGTCTGATTTCCTTGCTGATTTGTCAAAGAAAATCTCTAAATGTGATTGATTTTATATATATATTGCATTGATGACTCGAGTTAAAATTCTCCTTGGCACATCAACGAGTAAGAAAATCGGATAAATTTTGTAAATGTGTGTTGCATCACTCCGTACATGTGACCCAATCTTTGTATCAAGGCCACATTTCTCCACTATATAAGCAACATCACCCCCAACACATTAACTTACTTCAAAAGCCTTAGCTATCATTTCACCACAAAACCACAACCACAGTATACAAAAATCGGGCATAAACACAGAGATGGAGATTTTATCTACTTTCATACACATCATTCTCTACCTCTCAACATTTTTTTCATATTTAACTCCAAAGAAACAAGAGAGAAAACAAAGGCAAAAGGCTAAGCTTCCCCCTGGATCAATGGGGTGGCCTTATATAGGAGAGACCCTCCAACTCTACTCTCAAGACCCAAATCACTTCTTCTCTACGAAGCAAAGAAGGTAATGAATACATACGAGTAATTATATACGTATAGATAACCATAAACAGAAATTGTACAAACCTGTGGTTATAAATAAATGCATTCATCTTTTCTTTGCAAATGCATAGGTGCTTGTAGAGTTTCTTTTTTTGGAATTTAACTTGTGGAGTTTCTGCATATGGTTGTTCATAAGTTCATCATTTTCCGATAAATGAACACAATCCAACTAACTTCTCCCCTTCAAAAATTTACATCCTTTTTTTCCTTGTTTCAATAAATGGAAATAAGCGACACTCTCACACAGCGGTTAGCAACAGAATCAGTTACTCAAACAAGAGGTGACACTTGATTCTGGGGCCGAAACAATCAACATAACATCTGAGCATGAGCTGGCTCTATATATCGTCGGTTTTCAAGTATATACTCACACGTGTTATATGTCACAGATATGGTAATATTTTCAAGACCCACATACTCGGGTGTCCCTGTGTGATGATAGCTAGCCCCGAGGGAGCAAAGTTTGTGCTGGTGACACATGCTCATTTATTCAAGCCGACGTATCCCAAAAGCAAAGAGATTTTGATCGGCCCCTCTGCACTTTTTTTTCATCGGGGAGACTACCATGCTCACTTGAGGAAACTGGTTCAGAAAGCATTTTCTCCGGAAACAATAAAAAAGCTGGTTCCTGAAATCGAAAGCATAGCTTTATCTACCTTGGAATCATGGTCCCACGGAAAAATCATTAACACCTTCAATGAGATGAAAAAGGTTACTTAACTCTTCTTAAGTAATTTAGGTCGCATACCATATGTTTCTACACCTTTCAATTGATTTCAATCTCAAAACAAGTTTCATGGGCAACAAAAGTGTAGAACAGAAGATTATAAATATAACCAAATACACCTTTTTAGAAGGTTTTACTTAATATGGTGGTAGGTCCTCTAGTTCCAGTTTCAGTTTTCAGCAGATGTTTTCTAACACAAGCGCTTACGCTACTAATCGTGAACAGTTCTCTTTGGAAGTTGCCATTCTCTCTCTGTTCGGTCACTTGGATAGGAAACACAAAGAAGAGCTAAAGGAGAACTACTGCATAGTGAATAGGGGTTACAATTCTTTCCCAACAAATTTACCCGGCACTGCATATAGCAAAGCAATCTCGGTAAGGAAAAAAATCCAAATCTTCGTGTGTATAAAAGTTTTTTCTTCTAACTATATTTGCCTGTACAATTACTTGACATGTGTGCCATTAAATTATAATTATAAAATAATAAATTTACCATAATAAAAATTATTAAAATTATATACATTTTTTTAATCAAGAGATTAAATTTTTTATGCACAAACATCCAACTTACCATAATAGAATTATTAAAACTAAATTTCCTATAAGGTTCTTTGTTTAACAACAATATAACTTATCTTAATAGAAATTTATAATTTATAATTGAGAATCCAAATATTTATAGGAAATAAATATTTTTATAAATTGATTACTACCAATCTAAAATTCTCTATAAATTTTGAAAATATTATCCTGATCAATATTAATTTTTTAAAATATATTATAATAAGATTTTCACATACCTAAAATTAACCTAAATAGATTCTAATTTTTCGTTAAAATATTATTATAGTATAAATACTACCAAATTCGATCTTTTATAAATTTATAAATAGATATTAAAAAAAAAATGAAGAAGAAGAAGTACAAGATGTCATATACAAAATTATCAAATTTATTTTTACAAAAGAATTAAAATTAATATAATACAAAAAAAAAACATAATACATACAACCTACACATCGCACGGGCAATACTCTAGTTTATAATATTAATCTCATCGTTTCTAGCTCTATTCTATGATCTAACACATATGCTAAATCCTGAAAGGCAAGGAAAAGGCTTGGTGAGATAGTGAGTGAGATCATCTGCGAGAGGAAGGAGAAAAGGCTACTAGAAAAGAATCTCTTGGGTCAGTTGTTGAACTTCAAAGATGAAAAGGGACAGACATTCACCAAGGATCAAATTGCCGACAACGTCATTGGAGTTCTCTTTGCTGCACAAGATACAACAGCTAGCGTGCTCACATGGATTCTCAAGTATCTCCATGATAACCGCAAACTCTTAGAATCTGTCAAGGTAATATGACTTGATTAAGTACATATTACTTAAAAAACATGTTATTTCCGCCTGTTAGGATTAATGTGAGTATCTATTGCAGGAAGAACATAATGCAATTTATGAAAACAACAATGGAGGACAAGAATCCTTGACTTGGGCTCAGACTAGAATGATGCTACTTACACACAGGGTAATTTCTCTAACAATCCTTCATGTTCGATGATTAGCTATTTCTCAAAAGAAATGTTTTCTAAACTGTAGGTGCTTAAAATAACAGGTAATACTAGAGAGCTTGAGGATGTCAAGCATCGTATCTTACACCTATCGTGAAGCCGTGGTTGATGTAGAATATGAAGGTATAGATATTAAAGCATTTGAACAACAAAAATACCATGGATCATATGGTTCCATATACCCAAAACCAATACTGTAAAGATATTTAGCTAAGATATATACTAACGTTCTTGAATGCAACTAATCGCAACAGGGTTCCTAATACCAAAAGGTTGGAAGGTGATGCCTTTGTTCAGAAACATTCACCATAACCCTGAATTCTTTGTTGATCCCGAAAATCTTGATCCTTCGAGGTTCGAGGTATAAAATGAGAACATACCCAATCCTATGCTTACCGTTTGTTTTTTAATCTCTCTTTTCAGTATAGAAAAAACTGAAATGAGATTTATCCGGTCGTGTTGGAATGTAGGTTTCCCCAAAACCAAATACATTCGTGCCATTTGGGATTGGAACGCATGCTTGTCCAGGAAATGAGCTGGCCAAATTTCAGATGCTAATTTTATTGCATCATCTGGTTACCAAGTTCAGGTATGACAAAAAAAAAAATTTCATGAAAAAATTGGAAAATAGAGAAAGATTATGACCACTAAATGTTAAGAAGATGATGCATCAGAAAGTAAAGACCAAACGCACGACAATGACCTGTAAAGAATTATTTCGATTAGTATCAATAAGGTGTTATTAGCCATAAGGGTTTGTGAAATAGGTTCACATGCTAAAGCAGGTTTATTTGTTGTAGGTGGGAAGTAACGGGCTCCAACAGTGGGACCGAGTATAGTCCATTCCCAATTCCACATGACGGTCTACCAGCCAAGTTCTCGAAACCACCTCTCTCAAAGAAATAACACTCACCGAAGATTTGGCAAGACTTGAGATCTACCACGCTATCAGAGATTTGGTATTAGCACTGAAATTCAGCATAAATTAGGAATAATCACTCGGCAGATCCTGCTTTTTTTAAGGATCTTGCTCTGTGTCCTGCGCTCTCAATTACTTATTGTAACTTTAGACATACAACCAAATTATGAGAATATTAATAGATAGCATGCCCATGTTCACGACATGATAACATTTTTCTTCTCAAACATTCTCTACACTTTTTTCTTCTCTGAATGATAAACTCAGTTCAGCCAAATCTCTAAACAGTAACATTTGACATTACAAAATGACAATTATGTCTCCATAAAGGCATTAAAGGAACCTTTTTTTCTTGTAGATGGATAAACTTATGCCACTTCATACATTAAGAAAACCATACAACAAAACTGCAGTTAATAGCTATCTTTTCGTATGTTTTGGATTAAATATATCTTTTTACTGTCGGTACCGATGAAATCAAACGAATGTGTGGTCAAAGAGCGTGATAATTCTCCAAATGATGTAAGAGTGTTCTAGTCCTTGAGCCAAAAGCAGACCAGTCGCTTTCTACATGTTTTAAAGTTCAGAAACAGTGGCCTAAGAACTGTCCACATGAGTAGGCCAAAAAAGGGGCTTGTTCTTGGCTCAAGGGCATCCTCTAAGTACAGAAGCTTAAGTAATTATATTCACAAAAAAGAGGGACCATTACCAAAGAACATCAAAATGCTTATAGCTCTCACACCTTTGCCACTGATCCCATACGATATTCTGAAGGCACCCAGGATATTTCTCATAAGCTGAAAGTGGCCCACATTATAAAAAGGAAGGGGTGCATCTTATTATCTCCCACCCATCCAGACTATTCCAACACAAAATAAGTGGCGGTCCCAAGGGGAGGGATGGGGGTTAAGTTTCAAAATTTTCTAATACCCCTACTTCACAGGCCCCACTGAATAAAAAATATTTATTCCACTATTTAGGACAGTAGGACTCGGCCCCCAACTCATAAATCCAAGTCCGCCACTGACCTCACATATCAATAGTCGAAACGTAAAATGTGGAACACATGTAGCTATGAAAAAATTAAGAGGAAAGGAGCCAGATAAAAGTTTCAAGATTACATGCTTCACCAATAGCTTTGAGACGACATGAATGGTAGCGAACTTAAGAAAATAAAATCAGAGAAGCGGTTTACTCTGAAATAGTAATTTTGGAAGATATGAGAATGTAATGTAAAGAATGCACAAAGAGTTGGCAATGCAGATAGATTATGGAATGGACAAACCAGAGAGAACACTTGCTGAATGATGCAAGCATCAAATCTGTTTCTCTGTATCCTAAATATGGTCCCAAGGCACGCACCGGTGAAGTTCATGGCCCAATCAACATTCTACCTAACTCACTCAGTTTACGAACTTAAAACTATGAATCCGTTCTATGATAAATGCAGGTGCAAGCATAATCTAACTAGTGGTTACTCTTTAACCAGGACACTCTTATAAACAGCATTGGTACTAAAAACTAAAAAAGATTCACCTCAGTAGGGTTCAGTATCAAAAGCATTGTTATTGAAAGCTCTCCAGGCGATCGCCCAGGCTCTCGGGTGTGGCAAGGCCAAGGCACCTCATAATGGTCAAGGCAAGCAACATGACTAAGGCGAGCCTAGAGCTAATGCACTAGCGCCTTAGGCGCTAAGGTTAGAGCATCACTCACATCATGATATATTTTTCTATTTATTTGCTTTATATTTGTATATATGTGAATTTTATGATACAACATATAATAATTGTCAATCGTTATTGCTTATCAAAGAAATTATCAATAGTACAATTATATAAATAAGGCTACGTATCATATATCAAGATTCTACCACCAATTCCCCACACCTATAACACGAGGTTAAGAATGTAATGAGATTGTGCAATTTTTTGGTAGGTAAATAATTAGCGCCTTGCTCCACTTGGGCAAGCGCCATAGTCGGCACCAGTGCCTAAGGCGATTTGGGGTCTTAGAGCCTTAAGGATGCCCAAAGCTTTTAACAACAATTTCAAAAGAAAATGACTAATTTGGCTTTAGTTGATTGCAGAGCGGCATAACACCATCATGAAAAACCTTTATAAGTCAGATCATCATATATTTTCATGAATATTCACATAACCATTGTTCACGACTGCACTAGCTAACTCACACTCATTCATATATCATAAACCATCACTAAAACTTTTTTCTTTTTGAAAGGTTTAACCGTAACTACATCCCAGTAAAGGTGACACAATTAAAATTGTCAAGACATGTTATTATGAAGTCATGATCATGCATAAATTAAGATAGCTAATCATCATAGGCTACATAATAAAAAATAATGAAAATTTTTCTACTGCTTTTTGTCTGAAAAATCAGATGAGGAAAGATATTAACTCATCGATAATTAATACAGGCAAGCAGCCAATTCAAAACGCACCAAATTTTGTTAAATTCACCTCTGTGATAATCTTAAGGGGTAAACCGATGATAAATTGAGCCATCCGAATTTAACATTTACCACAATATTATCAAGAGTAGTTTACAAAGTACAGATTATCACTCATAACAGAAATGAATTTGCAATCACCAAATAAACCTGAAAGTAACATTTATGGCAGAATACTACGGATATTGGTGAGGCTCTACTGACCAATGACAAGGCTAAATCGAAGGATGGGGCCTTCAGAGTCACCTGACAGATTCCCCATTGGTTAAGCAAATCATGAGTATTGTTTGTAAATATCTACTTAGCATGTGTAGATTGGTCACCCGAAACCCCTTCTCTTTTCCTGAAATGGAGAATCATACTATGGCCCACATATGCATACAACTTATTCTGCACAACTATATTCAGTGATCGGTTGCATCAAGAAACTTCGAGTGCTAAGAAGAAAAATCAAGAAATTTTAATGTCGTGAATTTCTATCCTCTGGTGGAGCTGTCATTGGCATTGATTTGTCATGGATCCCAGGTCTCTTTAAAAGAATGCTCCGAATACAGCTAATACTGATCATAATTACCAACTGAGCATTTTCATTTAACCATCAATCCATTTCAAAGGTAAACAAATATGGCAAGAGATCATTTCTCCATAAGTTCGATGACCTATCTTCTTTCAAAATGTCCCTAAAACGAGTGCAGAAGAATGGTTTTTCACTCGTTTAACTTGATCATGATAATTGACAAAACTAAGAAACATTGAAGGCTTCTTCTCTTCATTTGTTCACTGTCATTTCTTCTCGATGAAATTAATAAACGCACTTCACCTAAACAACCTTTTTTTTTTTATGAGGTTTTTTTTTTAATGAGGTTGAAATACTAGTTTTAGAATCCTAACCTAAAAATTCTAAAAAAAGCAAACCCTAAATCCCGTTTATTTCAATTAAATTTATAAAATGCACATAATCTAAGCTATAGTCTTTTCTATGACTTGAACAATCAGTTTTACAAGCCTAACTTAAAACTCTAAAAGCCATAAGACCCTAAAACACCCGGTTATTTTTCATTTACTGATAAGATGCACTTAATCTAATGTAATATACCCTAAAACTCCAAAATCTCTAAACCCTAAACCGATATATTCACAATTGAAATTTATATGATGCAATTCATATAAATTAGCCTTTTCTATGAGCCTATGACATGAACTATCAGTTTTTCAAGAAATTTCAAATGCCGTTCGAAATTTCAATGTTCACTGAGCTGCTACCGCATAGAATTAAAAATAAAAAAAAATCTACTTAAAATTATGAAATAAACTTAATAATAGGCTGAAAAGACCAGAATTTACCTAACAACAAGAACCACACCAGTCTCGCCGGGATGAGAGAGAGAGAGAGAGAGATCAGGTCGTTACATTCTCGCGACAAATAAATATTATTTCGATTAACATAATTACGAAAAAAAGGAATTTTATATTGATCAATTATGTAATTACTCTATAAGCAATTTGAAATTTGTATAAATGGACGAATTAACGTATCAAGATTTACTGTTGTTCAGTTGGCTCAAACTAATTTTATAATAATTTTAAATGCTTCAAATAGCATAATATATATTCGGTTCAACTAGAAAATGTCTAGCACACGTGACTGTTTTTTCCATTGAAAATTATTATTTAGAAAAAATGACTATTATTTTTGTATGATATCTATTTAAAGAAGATATCAAAATTTATATTTATTATTTATTTTATTTTTAAATTTTCTTTGTATCGTGAAATAATGTTTACAATAAAAATATAAACTAAAATAATTTTTTTGAAAAATTAAACTAATATGAGAAAACAAATACACAATAAGGAGAAACTATTACATAAAAATGTAATTATTATGTCTTTACCAACATAACAAAAAATAATGAATGAAAAAATACACATAACCTTGAAAATGTAGATTCTGTACTAACTTTTTTACAGATATTGTATATTGGTGACAAAAATTTGTATCTAATATTTCAATAACAATTGGTATTTTTTTTTTGCACAAAATAAATCAATTTTAAATTTTGACCAAGTTCAAAAAAGAAATGTACACATATGTATATTTTGCTTATGTAAAACAAGTTCATGTAAACTTGATTGCATGGTCTCTTATCTTTTCCCAATACAATTCTAAGTTTACCTTTTTTTTTATCCCAATGGTAATTAATAAAAAAATAGATGCAGTATTTTAAAGTACTCCTAAAGCTACTTTCAAAATAATACTTAAAAAAAAAAAGCAGATTATTAAAAATAAATATTTATATTTTACTTAATATCTTAGGCTATAATTTCCAAAAAAAAAAAAACAGCCAACAAAAAGCAATCTCGAACTAGCCTTAAATGTGGGTGGTTTAAAACATTAAATTAAACACATAACCATCTTTGTACCTTGTTCGGATTTTTATTTGGTTCTCACTAGGGGTGTGCAATGGTTTGATTCGAGTTAAATCCAAACTGAAATTTCAAACCCGAAAAACCAAATCATTTTTTTTTACCAAACCCAAATCATAAAATCTCAAAACCTTAACCGAATCCAAACTTTTTAAATTGAACCAAACCCGAAATTTTCATAAAATCCGAAATTTTAGAACCAATTCACAAATCAATTTAAATATTCACAAAATCAATTCAAATGTTCACAAAATCACTTCAAAT
>MKEJ01011241.1:0-12001 GCA_001753735.1 Embelia ribes
CTATAATTACAGTTTTTCTTATTAACATTTAGGACAAGTCGCGTACGCAATGAGATTTAAAATAAAACTGAAAATTAATGTGTCATTATTTTTAAATAAGTACAATAGACAGAATAAAACATAAATTGTTGTAACAAATTTATTTTTGAGGGTAACATTGATTGTCATAACAAAGTTTGTGCAGTAGTTATGTGATAAAGTAAATATTGTTATATAAACATATTTAAGGGTTCTTAAAGTAGTAACAAAACTGCCCATTTATCCCAAGACTTGGAGTTTTTATGTTTCAGTAGTTATTAATTGATTTCGTCTCCCCAAAACTTAAGCCCGGATAAGTATTTAAAATTTCTCTTGAAAAAGAAAAATTCAAATGATCAAAAATTAAAATAAAATTGGTCGGACTTCAAGTTTTTATTTGTATTGCTGTACAAGTTACTAGACCGTTAGTATATACTTTTTCAAAATACAGCATCACGATATCTCAAAGTTATCTCCGTAAAACCACTTTCAAGATTTGGGAAAATTTCTTTCTCTTGATTGCGAAACCAATTCCAAGTTCCTGGATCTATTTATTTTGATTAATTCTTATGCTATTTTTTTCACCATTAATCTCAGAATGGCCGAGACGTGCATGGCTATTTCTTGTGCACTTTGCAGTTAGTAAACAGAGACATACCTACCTACCCACATGCACGAAAGAGGCTAAATCGCGATCATCTGGATCGTCCAGAGCTATCCTTTACTATGAAGTGTAAATTACTGTTCTTCAGTTCCCTGATATCTTGATTGAAAGTTCTTCTAGCTATTCTAATATGTATATATATATATATATATATATATATATCAAACATACCTTGGAGTTTGATATAAAGTTCAGTCCAGCTTAATAAATGTAGTATTTTCTTGAGATCTGGGATAATTTAACTGATTAGCTGGAGGTGAAAGATTGAATTATTTTTCAGTCATAGTTATGTATAATACAAATTCTGTTCAGGGAAGTGGGATCTAATCAAAGGGAAAGGGAGAGGAAATTCCGCAAGCATAGATGTTCAACACGTATGCTTTCACTGGGTGGTTTTGCTTCTCTCTCTCTATGGATTACAGTCATGGTAATATTTTCATTCTTATTTCAAATGCAACAATTAGTCCTTATAAATTAAATTGGTCTCGGGTTGGATCAGCTGAGCATTTCACATGTTCATTTGCCACTTGCTAGTAATAATATACAGTACCCTTGTTAGATTATTCCTTTCATTTTAATTGGTCATAAATGATTTCTCCATAGTAATGCACGACGGTGTACATTTTTTTTAACGACTGAAGCACATCTTAAGCAGAGAGATAACAAGATTAATTGGCGGAGATGCTTGCTGAACTTGAGGAGGTGGTTGGTGCATGATGAGATATGCTTGAACCGCATTCCACTGGGCAGGGGTACGCCCAAATGGTTTCTCTCGAGGTTGATGGCGACCTGCCACTGGAGGCGGGTTACCTTGAGAAGGAGGATTGTTAAGAAAATTACCACCACAAGAATATTTAAAATCCCAATGGAGCTTCAATATCCTCATTGACGTGCGCACTCATGAATATAAGCGCAGGAGGATATGCGTCGGCCTTGTATTCCAAGAGCCGTTTCTGTAGACACGTAAAATGTGAAATATTGAATTTCCACTAATTACAATCTACTAGAATTTGAATGTTAACAAAAGAATTGCAAATTACAAATTCTTAGCATTCGTTTGGGAGTCCTCGGTAACGACACCAAAAATTTAATCGCTCCGTAAATGTGGAGATTAAATACCTAGCAAGTGAACTAGGGAATAGTGTAATTTTTTCCGGTAATAACGAAGAATCGATCTCAGGAACACCTGCTAAACCCAGAAGTCATAAGAAACTTCTAAGCACATAATCCTATCTTTAAATTCACTTTTTGTTATAAAAATAATTAAATTACACTTATTCATAAATTCTCCTTGGTTCCCATCGATGCGAGAGAGGTGATGGCTACTAATAACTTATCAATATAAATTTCAGCAATAAAAATCAAAAGTCTTGCCTAGATGGAAAATCCAATAAATCGGTTTCCTCCCCTAGTTCCCTTAATTGATGATCCAGCCCAAAGAACTTATCCTCACCATCAATGAAACAAACACAGTGCAAAATTAAAGCTACAAGGAAAGCGAAAACGCTATGGGAGAGCAATTGAAAAATATCAACATTTACGGATGGAGGAGAACCATATACTTCAAATGTTGCAACTTCAACCAGATTCTAGCTTGCCTGTTGAACAGACTGTAGAAAAAATTGATTTCTCAAGAGGAGCTGGCTTATGTCAAAAGAGATCATGCACACACTACCTCGTACATAAAAGACAGCTGGGAATTATCTCGTCCAGAGCATGCAGTATACTCATTTTTTTAATTTTTGTTCGAGCGATGGAAAGATCTGTCTCCTTGCTCGACAAAGCTTTTGTTGGAAAACTGATGGGTTTTTCACTAATAAGTATCTATTATCCTGGAAAAATAATTTTGTTGAATTGCAAAACAGATGGCACTCGTAAGCAAGAAGGGCACCAACCAAAATATCTCAAAAGCTTATTGGGCTTGAATGTGTTATTTAACAATCACGCTATAAATTTCAAGGGAAAAAAGAGGAAAAATGTTCAGAGGAATCCTTGTTGAACACCATTTTCTTTGGATAAATATGAGTAAGCTATAGTTGAAGCTGTCAAGCAAAGGTGATGGATTTGAGAAGGTACTATATCTGTTTCAACGATATTTGGGTGAATTTGTTCGTGGGTTTTCAGTAGAGGATTTAAAATTAAATATCTGGAAAGGTGATGTAAAAGATTTGAAGTCGAAGATAGAAGCATTTAATTTCCTTAAACTTCCAGTAATTTTAAAAGCGAAAACTGTCCGTACCATATTCCCAAAGATTCCATGGCAAGGTATGGAGAAGGAACATGTTGCTGTATTTATTAACTATGTTTTCTTTCAAGCTCATCATGCTTCTTGTGAAAGATCTTTTAACGCTGGCAATTCTTAGTAACTGGAAATCTTAAAATTTTCAATAGTAATTTTCATGTCAAATATGAGGACTATTTCAGCAACTTGTCTCGGTTTGATAAAGCTTGTTGCAGTGACAAAAATATGAGCAAGGAAATGAAATATTTGATACTCATGGCGCTTTAGATAGATTGAGGAAGTTGTTACACCTTAATTGGCTTACCATGTACCTGGACCTTAGCCATTTGGCGTGGAAGTTGGATTAGAAGTTGGGGTATCTTTGTTTATATGAATGGCTTGAGATTTGTCAGGATAGAATAAATGAACCATCAGTTCGTACTAAAAGATTGTATAAGTGGAGTCAAGGAAACCAGATTGTAGCTTCGCCAATAAATGAAATCTTTATATTTCATCGCATACTAGACCGAAACCTTGCATTTTAATTACTTAGCAAGTGTATTAAGGAATGTTGTAATTTTCTCGATAAGAACTCGAGTGTCGAACCTCAAGGACTCCTACTATTACCAGAGGTCCTAAGAAAATCTGAGTTGCGCTGTCTTAATGTGAGAATTTATTTTTTTAGTTGCTAAATTAACTAAGTTAATCATATTCCCATTTGCTTCGCGGTTTTTCCCGATATGGGAAATTGTTCGACCACAACTAAATTCACAATTTAACAAATAAAAATGTTAACAATAACAATAAAAATCTTACCTATAATAGGGAATTCGATATATATTAGTTTCCGCCCCTAATTTTCCTAAATTATGATTTCCTGTTAAATTTGGTTAGAAAATCACGAACATTTATTATTTGGTTTATTTCTACCTAGTGTGCTATGGGAAGTTTGTCAAACTCAATAACTACACCTATGCGATTTCTAAGTTACTTCCAACAGATTTAAAAACCTTAGATTTTTTAGACAAATTCAATTTTTCGGATTAAGATTTATAAAAATCGTTCCCATCAATTTGGGTTTTTGGGGGGTCGACTAACATATTTTCATCCCTAGTCAAGAATCAATCTAGCCTAATGTATCGAAATTAATCATAGCAACATATAATTGAAAGCATGAAAATATAAACGTTTCAAAAGCCCTTCTTCCACCAAGAAGAAGAAATAGAAGAGAGAAGTGAGACGAGTGTTGGTCATAAAGCAACACTCTTCCAATCATTATCAACCATTCCTCCTTTGTTGAGTGTCTCTTAAGACACGAGTGTTGGTCATAAAGCAAAAGGTTAGGGGGGAGATTGAGTGTTTAACAAGTGAGAGTTGTTGACCCTTTGAGTATAATCTGTTCTGGGAAGTTGGTTTGATCGATCCAACTTTCTAGATTCTGGCTAGATTTTTCTGCTTCAATAATTCTTCATTTTTATCGATTTGTCTGCTTTTATGCTTTGGATTTTAGTATCCGAACGTCTTCTATGATCGCGAATTCTTAGCAAATTCCTGCAGCAGCTAAATCAACATTTTTTACACCAATTTCTTCAAATGTACGTAAAAACCAGTAATAACAAAATATAGGACAGTACGTGCATCAAATGTCAAATAATTACAGTTATTGTCGAGGGTTAAAACTCTATTTTTGCAGTTTTATACAGAAATCAGCGATTTAGAAGGTAATAATTATAATTTCCAGTCAGGAAAACTATTTTCCTTGCAGAAACTTCTTTGACGATAATTGAGGCTCAACATCATGATTGGATAAGACTTTTGAAGGTTATTTAGAGGAACAAAACTTATGTTGATGTTTCACATTTGGGACCCTTAGTTTCACTTCCAGAGGCACCTTATTGGCGGTGGTATTATGCTGCTCAAGTCACACTGCAACAGAAAAAATTCTATAATCAATTTTCATGGGTCCAGATAATAAGTTTATGTAAGATTGAGCGACATTACATCGGACCATATGTTGGGTCCTTGGGACAATCATCAGATGTTGATGACTTTGAAATTAGAGATATTGATAAAGATCTTGATGCCAATGTGAAGGCAAAGGTCGCAAACAACGTGTTTTGTGAACCAGTGGAGCAGGCACTTCAGAAAGATGAGAATTTGAAAAGGAAGGTGACTGCCATTCAAGATCTACAGATAACGACTAAGGTTTTCCATTTTTACCAAGGAGACTTCCTTGATGAACTACTGAGCTTATTCAATTTCACTATTTTTGTTAATCTCAGCCCTCGGCAGAAGAACAAAGTTCAAAAACTGAAGTTATATAACAACAAAGTTAAGATCAGTTCTGATGAGAGTGCGCTACACGTGCACCCAAAGCTGAGGCAACTCATGAAAGATACATTCAAAAAGATCAAAGATTCGAAAATGGCCAGAAATGTGTATAATTTCTATTTTTGTCAAGGAGTGAAGGCAAAGTATTTTGTGAATAAGTTGGCTTTATGTGAAGCATCTGGTGAGAATTGCTGGTCTTCAAAATAAATCTCTAGCCTCTCAAATGTTTGGAAAGGCTAGCAGTCAAAGTTAATGGTTGGATTTTGGGTAGAGAAGTTTTTGTCATAATTGGTGATTCGACTTCCGAAGTCAGAGAGTGGCCAATGGATCAGTTTAACAATTCCCTCAATGTTAAGGTCTTTTTTGGTTCGATAAAAGCATGTGGAGAAGGGATTTCTTTGGTTGAAGCCTCTCAGGTAATTATCCTCGATGCTCTTTTAAATCCTTACGTTACTCGCCTAGTTTATGCAGTTCTTTCGGTCAGGCTAAGAGGAAAAAGTGTATGTCCATAGAATGATCCTGGCAAAAAGTTTTGAGAATGAGAATCAGGCAACTTGTTTCCGAAAGGAATCAATTACTAAAATGTGGTTCAAATGGAACGACTGTGGTAGCCGAAAAGAACTTAAAAGGGAGAGTGTTGAGCTCAACAATTGTGGTGGACCTGACTATTTCCTTACCATCAACTCGTAGTTTTCAATCTTATAAACTTGTTCCTTGGGAACCCTTTATGGTGTGCCGATTGCCAAGTCCTAAACAACACCTTAGGGACAAGGTGTTCTTCGAGTGGTGCGGATTGTAAAGAATCCACATTGGGGGGTCAAGCGGGAAGAAACACATAAAGGGCTTATTATTAAATTGATGGAAGACCATTGGCCTAAAGTATTTAGACATCTAATTAAGGGGAAGTTAGTGCAAGTCATAGAAACTCAGGGGGGCATTTATGCAAATAGAGCGCATGTGCATTCTGTGTATAACGGGATATTCAATTCATTTACACTTAGTTTCTCATGCTCCGTAACTATATTTAATTAATTTTTAAAATATTCAGACAAATCAAACTCTAAATTTTAGACTAACGCAATTTTAGATTAAGATTTATGAAATCATATTTATCAATTAGGGTACCGGAGATTTTACTAATTTATCCTCATCTCCTCAGACAAGAAGAAACCTAATCTAACATGTCAAAATAAAACATAACAATATTCAATTGAAAAATATCAACGAAGACATTGCAAACAATGACAGATAATTACGTGAATAATTAAATAACTAATCAAAAGAGTGAATAACTCACAAATTTTTATTAACCTAGCCAAATTTCCCAATAAGAGCTTTTAAGTTGTAACCTCCAAACCAAAAACAAAAACCACAACCCATATGGTTTTTCCAAGCCAAAACCAAAAAGAAGAAGAAAACAGCAAAATGTGAATGATGAGGAGTGCTCCTCCCTTGGAGATAGGGTGATCAAATATATGGATAGAAGAAAATATAGGATAGAACAGCTAGAGTAATTATGTCATAAAATAGGTTGTTCTACTTTTTGAGTTGTCTAACTTGTTTCGATTAATCGATATATATCACTAATCGATCAAAACACACTGAAATTGTTGGTCACTTTTTTTTATTTATTTATTCTATTATTGAATTGTCAATTTTAAACTTTAGACTTCAGTATCCGAAAGTCTTCTATTACTTTTTAACACATCGATTATTCATCGAAAATCCATGTTAAGTCCCAGAAGCAAATTGTTTGGCCTTTTTAATATCAATTATATGAGCGCACATGAAAACTACTAAAACCAAAATATAACAAATTACATACATTAAATGCCAAATAATTAATATTGCTCCAAATTAAATGCCTATTTTATACATATTTATATCACAATCAATGATTTTTCTTTATATAAAACTAGAACAGTATTTAATAGATTGAAGTTGCCTCAAATTTTAACTATATCCAAGATTCCCTCCTGCATTTTAAAATTTCCACCACAAAATATATATATTTTACAGTTATCATGAGGTCAAATTTGTAAAACTAATCATTCACTGTCTGCCCGCATCTATTCGTACGTTTTAATTGCTTTAAAACCCATCTCTCTCACATTATCTCATATCAAGACTCTCTCTCCCTAACGCAGATCCATCTCATTTTCCATGTATGTATTGCAAATTACACTTTAAATATTATTTGCTTTTGATATTAGTTTCACCTTTTTATTATAATTAAAAGAATTATGCGTGTGTTGCATGTATTGTCCTTCTCGATGTAATCAAAATTTATTTATTTATTCTTACTTTGTAAATAAAAAACAATTTAGTTGATTTTTTATGTTTCAACTTATAACCATCGATATCGTTATAATAAAAATATAATAAACATCTTTATATTTTATTATTGTAGTAATATTATTTTGTACATTTCAAAGCTATGGATATTTAGTAAACAAGTGTCATGATTTTAGGCGTAATTTTCAGATAATCAATGCAACTATACCAGTAATTCCCTTCAAATTTAAATTTTCAATTCCTGTGTAATTAAATTGACATTTTTGTTTTGAAAGGTAATTAAAGTGATATGTATATTACTATTACAGACGAATTAATGTGTTATTACAATTCTCATCATTCAATAACAATTTATACCCTTTCAAATCATTTTAATATAAATAGTACAATTTATACAAATATAACAGTAACTTCTTTCTAATTTAAATTTAGCATTTATATGTAATTAAAGTAAACAAGTGTGTTACTGTTACCAACATAAAACTATATTAATTTGTTATTACAATTCTCGCAATTTAATGACAATTTCAACTATTTCAACTCATTTTTATCTATTATTTTATTGAAATTAATACGTGTCACAATTCTAAGACGCCACTTGGCATAAAATTATGCGAAAGCTCCGTTTTTAGTTTATTTTATATGATAAGCTACTTAAAAAATATAATCATAATTAATTATAAAAAATAATAAAAATTATGTCTATTATGCACCTTGCGGACTTCAAAATAAAAATTAATATTAAATTATGATATTATGTTAATGGAATAAGGCATTTAGTAACTTAACGACTTTCAATTTAATAAATTACTTATTTTTTTTTTTTTATCTTTACATAGATGAAAAATTAATGTAATTTTATTACTCATGAAATGGTATTTTTGTAATAGAAAAAGGGGTATAATATGTTTTACGGAGTTGAATAATCCTCGAATCATTCATAATTGTGTTGTCCATTTATGTTTGCACGCGGACTAGCGGAAGGTTTGTTGAGCCTTTTAGAGGCGGAGGGAGAGCCACACTTATGTTGTGCTTACCGAACAAATACTAACTGATCAATATTTATGTACTTCATTTTACTTTCTTCCTTTTTTTTTTTTCGACCTAGATTTAAAAATATCTAACCTTCAAATTAGTTAAATGTTTGCCCGTGTTTCCCTTGAGTACTAAAAGAGTTTCTGGATATAAGGTTGGAAGGGGTTCGAAGACCTGCGAGTGATTATGTGTATTGTATTTAGTAGACCAACAATGAGTGCATATTATAGGTTACGGTACACGTGCATAGGAATGACAATTGTGTTAATTCAAACTAATGCAACCTATAATTAAGCAACTCAAATCCAACCCAAACCCAAAAATTTTTCAAACCAAACCAAATCTAACCCACAATATTTTCAACCCAAACCTAAACCAACCCACAATCAAAATGACTCAAAACTTGACCCAAACCAATCCAACCCAAATGCCCCCACTCTCTCTCTTATTTTCAATCTATTTCCCCCAATTTCACTTATTACTCTATAATATGTCACATTATTTTTCATAGAATTGTTTTATTTTGTTGTAAAAATAGTATTTTTTTATAACTTTTTAATCTATTGCAATTTTTTGAGATAATTTCAATGGTAGATTCTTACATGTAACAATAATTTTCACGCTTTAGCTTGAAAAACTATATATTATAAAAATATAAATAATAAACTTACAACAACCTATCATAACTTTTTGATCAAGTACAATTTAAGATTAAGTCTCATTGAACAAAAAAAATAATGTAATTACTATTTTATTATCTCGTGCAGATCAAAATATCTATAGATATATGGATAAAAGAAAACTATTAGAAAGTTTACTGCAACATTTTCGTTATCTTGCATACTAGTAATATAATATAATAAAATTATAGTTGGATATATTGAATATTAATAGCTATTTTTTAGTATTTAACTAATCTTAAAATTTGAGAGAACTATTTTAATATATAAACATAAATATATAAAATAAAATAATTTGTTTCATATGACAACTGTTTTGTGTTTTGGTAGAATTATTTTGAAAGTAATATCTTCACAAGTTTTCCTATACATAAAGACTAATATAAAAAATTTGTACCATTATACTCGAAAAAAATCTATGATCTTTGTTCTCACAATGCACAAAAAAGCAAAACATGTAAGAATATATATATATTTTTAAATTTTATTTAAAAGTTCAAATATTTTTTAAATTTATATTTTCTAAAAAAATTTGAAAAAAATAATTATCATTTCAAATCTATTACACTCAATCTAATCTAAATCCAAAGTCACGTAACCCAAAACCTACCCAACCTAAACCAACACACATCCAATTAATGGATTAGGTTTCAACTCAAACCCAATCCATATTTATTTTCAATCCAACTCAAATCAACCCAAATGCATTTTGTTTGGTTTTATTGTGGGTAACCAATTGTCATCCCTAAGCGCAATTCTCCAAAGTGGCGTAAGAACAAAATAAGAAACTAAAGGAGAGGAGTTTCTAATACTATAAAATATCAACGCTAATGGGAAGTAAAATATAGGCCACAGAAAGAGAATCTTTCATATACAATTAAATTTTTTTTTTACAATTTTTTATAACAAAATATATTTTTATGGGTTATATTATTCCTCATATTCCTACTTTAAATATTGAGAGCAAGAGCCTTGTCCTCCATAAACCAAGGGTTAAAACAAACCCTTTTCATAAATTACTATAATGGTCCCTGTAGTTTTAACCCACCAATCAAAAGTGCTATCATAATTCAATTTGCACAATAAAATTTCTTTTCAAACTTCAAAATTGGACACACAAGTCCTCCTACTTGTTAGTACACCTAACAATTGAACAAATTTGTATCATATTTGAAGATCAATGGATCCATCTCTCGACGATATTAACACATTTAGATAAACCCTAATTTTCGATTCTAACGTGATACATTCGTTGGTTTAAAAATAGAATGAGACTTATCACAATTGAAGCTAGAAGTACCGAATGTGTCTGAGCACATTGTATATGTCAGTGTTCTCAGGGCCTACATTCGAAATCTAAACAATCGAATGTCACCTGACATTTGAAGTCATATATTTGAAACTTATGCAAACGAATATCACCAGAGACATTTGAAGCCAAAGCTTTCAAATAAAGGTCCTGAGCACACTGCATATGTCAATTTTCAGGACGTACATTCGAAATATGAGAAAACAAATATTATAAGAGACATTCGAAATCAGGGCTTTCAAATGTTACAAGAGACATTCGCGGTAGGATTGGCATCATGGTGTTGTGTTTCAACTTGTATGCCGTGGCTAGTGGTGGTGACATGCGGTAGTAGTTGCTGGTGGCGAAGGCGGTGGCATGTAATATGCAGCGATGGTGACGATCGTTGGCAGTGTGCGATGGCAATGGAGTTGCCGAAGAGAGAGAGAGTGGAAGTTAGAGAGGGAGGCAAGTTAAGAATAAAAGAAAAATAATAAGTTATGCTTTTTATATGAAGGACAATTATGTAAATTCTCCTTTTTTCAAGTAATAATTAATTTATAGTGCCATTAAAATTTTTTAGTGGTGCAAATAATAATAATTTAATGAATTTATAAGTGGTGTTATATCGCACAAAATCCCTAATCAAAAGAATAAGATAGAAAAATTGAGGAAACAAAATATTTTTATTTATTATAATTTAAAATGAATACAATTCTATGTAATTTCTAATTACAAGAAATTGAAATCATTTATTTCTTCTATTCGACTTGAACTTGATTTAATTGACTTTGACTCGAGGGCTAGAGAGCTTATTCCCGAGTTGATAGTTTGACTTGCTTGAGGGCTTCGAGGTTGATTTCAAGAAGTTTAATTTGACTTATCTTGAGGGCTTGGTAACTTGATCTCAAGAAAGAGTTTAATTTGATTTACCTTGGGGGTTTCGGAGCTTGATCTCAAGTAGAGCTTAATTAATTTGCCTTGAGGGCTTGGCAGCTTATTCCAAGGAAGATTTGATTTACTTTATCTTGAAGACTTTAGAGCTTGATCTCAAAAAGAAACTTGATTTAATTTATCTTGAGGACATTGTAGTTTGTTCTAAAGAAAGATTTTGATTTGATTTACCTTGAGGGTTTCAAAGCTTGATCTCAAGTATAGCTTAATTAATCTGCCTTGATGGCTTGACAATTTGTTCTCAAGGAGGATTTGATTTACTTTTCTTAAATGCTTTGCAACTTGTTCTCAAGCAGAAACTTGATTTGATTTGTCTTATCTTGAGGGATTTGCAGATTGTTTTCAAGGAGAAACATGATTTGATTTATTCTTAGGGCTTTGCAGCGTATTCTCAAGAAGGATTTTGATTTGATTTATCTTGATGGCTTCACAGTTTATTCTCAAGAAGGATTTGATTTTATTTTTTTAGGGCTTTGAAGCTTATTCTCAAGAAGAAATTGATTTGACTTATAATC
>MKEJ01011242.1:0-13969 GCA_001753735.1 Embelia ribes
AATTTTATTTGAATTATGATAGCAAATAATTAAACTAACATCCGATTATTTGTTTGTTACGAAATTATGAGAAAAGTAAACAAATATTAAGTTTCAACCACAAATATTACTATCGGGTTTAACTAAGTGAATAAAATAACAATTTTCATTATACGTGAAAAAATAATATTTTTTTTCCGACAATGAAACCTTATGAAAAATGCCACGTGCAACGCACGTTATATCCATCTAGTATCTTAAAAAATGTCACATGTAATGCACGTGACATCCATTTAGTATTTTTTTAAAAATTTAAAAAGTATATATATAAAAATACGGATATAAGGTTAAGTAGATAACCCGACCCGCTAGTCATTTGTTCCGAACATCACATCGGCGAGTAGAGAGAGAGAGAGAGAGAGAGAGAGTGGGACTCAACTGAAGAACGCCGCCCTGTACGCACCAGGCGCAAGTTAGACCCAGCCGCAGAATTTATCCATGTACGTCGTCTTTAACTCTCTCTCTCTCTATATATATGTATATGTCTGTATATAACTGCATTGTTGGTTGTTTCATAAAGGATCTGCGCTGTCAATCTCGGATTTTTTTTTTCAGGTTTAATAATTAATGGGAAAGGAAAATCAGTCAGCCGCAATGGACATCGACTCTGATCAGGTTACTAATCCCAAATTCTCTATCAATGGTCCGTTAACTCATCTCTCCAATCACTTCTCTCTCTCTCTATATATGTATATGTGTGTGTGTGTGTGTGTGTGTGTATATATATATATAGCGCCGGAACTGGGGTGGAGCTAGGGTACATAAGTATGAGATTTTGGGGTGATGAAACTACGTAAAAGAAATATTTTACTCTAAAAATTTAGCACTGAAATTATAAATAAATAATTTTATACTAAAAGAAAAGTTATGAAGGCTAATACCTCCCTTAGCAAACTTGTAACTCCGTCCGTGGCTGGACTTACGATTTTTGGATAGGGCGAGCCAATTCCAATTATCGTTAAGTTTGAACTATTAAGGTTGAAATTTAGGTGGACCGTATTGTAAACCCAAGATTTGCATCTGTTCTGAAGAAATTTGGCTGTGGCCACTGGCCGCTCCCACTCTTGTGCTTGGTCCGCCAATATATATATATATATATAGAGAGAGAGAGAGAGAGAGAGAGAGAGAAACACACAATGCGTATGCATTTTGTCAATTTATGTTGTTTGAAACAAATTATTGCAATTTTACGGAGCACATAATTTTATGAAGCATCTGCCAGTACTTAAATGCGAACATAGAGAGAGATTCAAGGCGGTAGTTATTGTGTAGAAAGCCAGTTTAGGCAATTGTATCTCATACGATTAGAGACAGTAAGGGGAGAAAACGATTGTCTAAGACTCTAAATTTGGAAATTGGAATACCTAAAATTGGCATGGTTTCAGTTAACTAACTTTGGTCTCACCTTTAATAATAGTATGGCTCTTTGGGAAAATAGAACTGATTTAATTCTGCTTGTAGTTTTGCAATTGTTTAAGTCTTCTCAGATGCAACATGGGTTGCAGTTGGGGATTATACCTGCTACCGGCATGCTGTTAGACTTTCAGATGGTTTTTTTTGTGCATGTGTTTGTAAATTGTTGGTTGGAAGTGATTTAAGTTAATTTTCAGCAAGTATTGCATGGCTCGATTGAGGAGATTGTATAAGTCGTTGAAGTTCACACATGGCCCGGGAAAGTACACCAAGAAAGCTATTAATGTAGCTGCAATTACCGAAGTGAGGTTTGTTTATCTTTCTGTTCATTCTATGTTTTTCTAGGAAAATTTCTTGGGTAAAAATATAAAATTCATGATTGGAACCTAAATTGTTGATGCATATGAAGGTTCCTTCTTGGATGTTTTTAGGTTACTATCAAGATTTACAATGACAATGAGTTGTAAGTTCTTAGCCGGTGATGTTAAGTATTTGTCAAAATGGTTGTTATTTTCCATTACAAAAGACTAATATTCTTTTGTCGTGGTCATACATGTCTTTCTACGTGGTAAGAACACATGTAAGAGGAGTAGGCACATGGGCATAAGGTTTAAAAGGTGAAGTTCTTCATGTATCTTGGATTAGTCTGTCATGTAAAATATAAGAGTTTTACAGTTTACAAATTGGTTTATGTTGGATAATTTGTTTCTATCACACTGATATTTTAAATTGTTGTTCAGAATCGTTTTCATGGTTATGATGCATGTTATAGGCACCTCCATGTAATTCTTTACACAGCAGAAAGAGCTTGGAGCCATACCATGTAGAAAAGACAGTTGCCAGATGGTCCCAATGCACGTCAAAGTAACTATCTTGTTGGAAGGTTGAGGAAGGCTGTGAAGTGGGCTACTCTTTCTGCAGAGTTGTGTGCAGTGAAGGGAGATTCGAGAACATCATTAGAAGCTGAGGTGTTAGTCCTCTTGTTTGGTTGCTTGCGTATTGTATCTGTTAGGAATACTTTCTGGACTTTATGTCGGTTTTTGATTTATCAGCAATAATTTTAGGTGAGGTCTGCTCATATGCCATATATTACTACAGTTTTTAGTGTAATAGCTCATCTTAAAGTTCTTCTTTTCTTTAATGGAACATTTTTCAGCTAAGACTACTTTCTAGATTTATTTCCTGAACTCACATTCTCAAGTAATAATCATATGGTGGAAGATTTAGGTAATCTGACTTTAACACTCCAATTTAACATTGTTTCACCTGCAACTTCTAATGGTTTGGTTGGAGGAATGCGTACAAGAAGTAGATTTATGCCTCAAGGCTCCATTGTTGGGTGGACCGGGAAGGGTGGATGCACTCAGCGTTACCTCCATGTACGCTAAGACTGTCTTCCATAATTTCAATTATGATTCTCAACTCAATGATAATCTTTTCTATTGTCTCACAATAGTCCTTTCGTATGATTTGTAACATGTTTCGACTAATCTTTATGGGTAGGTTTATTTTTCTAAATTGAGCAATTTATCTTGGAGAAGTAAGTAGTTACTAAACTTCAAGTATTGGTGTGTACATATTTTTCAGCTGCGAGTTTAGCTTGTCTACAGTAGCACCTTTCGGTACCATATACATGCAGTTATGCTTAATGGGTTATATATTAACTCGTGCCGAGTATTTTCTTATATTTTTTAGATTTTTAAGATATTTACGCTGGTTTATCATTATCCATTTACTTTCATGTATTTTTGTGCGGTAGAATGGAATAATAAATGCTCTGCCTTGAGTCTAGTAAATTCAAAATGCGGAGACGACTCAACTCATATCGCCTACTTGCAGGCTTATGCTTCTTGTATGAGAGGAACCTTGTTGTTTTAGCAAGATAAGAATTATGATATTGCGCTAAAAAGCTTAAAAAAGGCCAGGTATATATTTAATTTTAAGGACAGGTCGACTGTAACATATTAATTTTTTAATAGAAAGTAAGAAATTAAATAATTACCTCAAAAGGAAAATAATTGCTTTCATGAGTATCCTCTTGGCCACTCTTATTTTTGCTTCTCAAAAATCTATTTCTAATTGTCATCATTCATATAGTTTCTGACAGTGGTTATTAATGTTCGATCTGATAGGGCCATCTATGAATAACTTTGGAAGTATGGAGACCTGGAAAATCAGGTATTGTGCCGTGAACGCATTGAGGAGTTAGAACCAAGTATGCGGTACTGTCTACACAAAGTTGGGGTATCAAATTTACAGACTTCTGAGCTTATGCAAATTGGTGAAATGGAAGGGCCTGCTCTGGATCTTTTCAGAGCCAAACTGGAGGTGCGGAGTTAGTTTATTTGATATAAAGTCACAATTTGTATGCATGTTTAATAGTATTTTATTATGATGTAACAATAACTAAGTAACACTTGTTCTGTATTTCCTATACTTATCTAAAAATTTGTAGATATTGTTGAGTTGCTTGTGAAATGTTAGGATGTTATCATTTACTGGGTTGCAATGCCTTGTCTTTTAGGCTGTTATGGCTAAGGAACGCTTTCAACCGAGTTTCACTGGCTTGGTCATAGGTTCCCAATTCATAATGCAAAGACTTGTCTATCCATATTGAAAGGTCAGTGTCAGTGAGCAACTTTGTTTACAACAAAAGTAAGTCGTCATTGTCCAATACTAGGCAGTGCGATTATGTCCCCAGCTTTATTAGTTGTTCTGCGTGAGCAAAGTTGGAACTCTTAATGGTAGGTCAATCTGAGAGCTCTTGTTCAAATGAAGCGCCTCACTCTTGCCTTGTTCATTTCATCAACTTCCCTGACTATTTGAGACAGGTTAATATTTCATGGCATGCTATATTAATCTGGGGTGCATTTCTAGTATTACAGTTCGTGACATACTAGAATAACTATGGGTCTAAAGTAGTGGTTAAATATTATATGCTACTAAGAATGAAAATGAAGGCGGCAATTTGCAAAATATGTGTAATTTCTAAAAGCTAATTTGTTGCCCGTTGCTTCGTCAACATTAGCCTGAAGGTTATCTCTCGTGACTTGCTCCAGTGGGTATTTGAAGGTTCCGGATTCAACGTCTTTATCAGCATATGACTCATTTGCTTTTTACTTAGTTTCGCTATTTACTAGTGCGGGGAGAAAATTCATCTAGCCTTTATGATGGGCTCACAAGCTAATGTGGGGCATCACAACTTATTATTCCTGGTACCTACACATGTGACAAGCTGGTGTCCTTGGTCGGAGTGATGTCTAACCAAAGCCCCTCCGACTCTCAAGTAACCGAGAATGCTCAAAAGTAAGTAGGGATATTGGTTTGGACCTTAGAGTTTTTTGCTTTACTGGGACACCTGACAAAAAGTAATGACAAAATAGCACAGTAATAAGATATATTGATGGAATAGCATTGTAGAACTGAGAACGCATTTAACTAATGCCCTTCAATGTAAATATGTAATTGTACTCCAAAAGCCACCATCAAGTGTAACATGAGACATTAAATTGTTTTTTATACAGCATACATAACAAAGTAACGTGTTTTCTGCATGAGCTATTTTTTATTATTGAAAACGCATCATCAAAATGCTTTTTTCTGTGTGACCTAATCTCTGTGCACAAGAACTCTCTCTCTCTCTTGCAAATTATTCTTTCATTTTCGACAACAGGCTACAAAGGAAAGGGGGGAATTGAAGAGAGAATTTATTAGGAATAAAAGGGGTGGGATGAGAATTGGGAAATAGAAAGTTAATTGCCACACCGTCTTAATTCCTATTTTTTATAGTCAGAATTGGGATATAAAGAGAGATGAATAGGCAGGAGAGAGAGGGTGTAGGTGGGTGAATATTTGGTGCAGCGCATTTCCTTGTTGCATTTTCACTCTGAAAAAATTGCACACTGAAATGCATTAATTTATTGCAACTTCTGTTCATGAGAAATCCAACATCTGACATTAATTTTCTCGGTATCTTTTGAAGCACAAAAACATAGAAAACACATGACCATAATGAGTTTTAATTCAACTAGGCTATTTTAGTAATATATTTGATCAGTGTGTCATTTTGGTGTTATTTTTGGTCGTGCGCCTGCCAAAATGGCTAAAAACTCTTAACTTGAATGACGAGTGACTTGAGCTCTTTATAACTCAATGTCTTTGGCCATACTTAATTGATGCCTATTCGGTCGTCCGAACAGTTTCGGGTGTTACAAGCGTCTTTGGTTGCTCATTATTGAGATAATATTAATTTCCTACTTAGTAGGCTGTAATTGGTAAGTAACATTTGGAGCAATCGGTTCATAACCAAATTCCCGCTCGCCCACCCCTCATTAATATGAGGTGTAGTTTTTGTGTGTGCAGCAGACAAAAACTGTGCAGGACTGTAATTTCATTGTGCTCTCCGTGAACTATATTGTGTTTTCAAATCAACTAGGCTATTTTAGAAATGTATTTGTTAGTGTGTCATTTTGGTTTTATTTTTGGTCGTGTGCCAAAATGGCGAAAAACTCTTGAATGGTGAAGGACTTGAGCTCTTTATAGTCAATGTCTTTGGCCGTACTTAATTGATGCCCATTTATTTGCCCGAACAATTTCGGGTGTTACTAGCGTCTTTGGCTGCTCATTATTGAGATAATCATAAATTCCTACTTTATATGTTTTAATTAGTAATTAACATATGGGGATATCGGTTCATGCACATGAAAAACGTACAGGACCCTAATTTCATGTTGCTCCTCGTGACCAATAGGATAATCATGAAAGGTACCCTGGTAAACTGTAGTTTGTTGTAGCATATGTGAATTAGAGAACATCAGTCATCTATCTAATTCTTTCAGTCACTGACCAGAAAATGTGAATGTCTCGTTGTCACCTGTTCGACACTCTTCACCAATGGTAGATGGTAGGTCCATATAAGATGTGCTTAACTAAGGAGTAATGACAGGATCAAGTTTTGCCTTGTTACTTAACAGCAAAGTTTAGTTACTTTTTTGGTACGATCAGCTTGCTTTGGATCCTTTCGTGTCCTTAATCACCTTCTCATTGGCTGAGGAGGCTAAACAGAGATTTTGGTGAAATGAAAAATGAATTAGCCTGGCTGATTGAGGTAAGAGATTTGTTGTTAATCTCTTACTTCTTACAGACCAATGATTCGGAATAAATCGGTACTGGAAATATGGAAAAACATGTGCGTTGTATATTTCTTGTGGCACAGTGCCTTCCATTTTTTTTTCCTTTTGTTTTCTTTAGGCATTCAAATTCTTCTCTACATGGAGTTTATGTAGATAAAGAACTTCTAGCGGCATTTTGAATTTAGCACCTTTAATCATTTCTTCCTTCAAGTAACTCCTCATGTAATTATTCTCTTTTTTTTCCTTTCCCAGATGAGGATCCTTTTAATTCTCTCCTTTCTAATTTGGAACAGCTTGCTATATGCTTCTTGAAAAATAAATGTTATTAAAGTCTTAATATGTGCTCCAGAGTTCTGGTAAATTTGTTTCTGTTTTCATGTTTTCGTATTGCTGATAAAGAAATCTCTATCTTAAGCTTTCTTTTATCATGTGACAAACTTGATCAGCTCTGGAATTAGTGAAAGATCTCAATGGTTCAGCATCATACCCCCTTCCGACAG
The DNA here is from genome assembly GCA_001753735.1 of Embelia ribes. NCBI lineage: Eukaryota > Viridiplantae > Streptophyta > Magnoliopsida > Ericales > Primulaceae > Embelia > Embelia ribes. The sequence continues at coordinate 7,085 of MKEJ01011242.1, forward strand.
AGAAAAGGCTCGACATTTTTGACAAAATCTTTACCGCTTATCATGAAGCTAGGAGTTGCATCCGCAATGACTTGGTAATTAGGCTTTCAAGCTAACTCGAACAATGTTTCTTTTCTGGAAAAAGGTGTCTTTTTTCTGTTTGAATTAATATGGATGCAAATTCTTAATTCAGTTACATTACTCAATTGAGTTGAAACCAAGATAGTTCTGAAGATTATGTAGATTTTACCCTACTGATTCCCGCATGTTTTCTTGCTTTAGGTCACTGCAGGTAATTCTGAGAACGTGAGGGATGATCTAAGTGGGCTTGATGAAGCTATTGCCGGTGTTTTAGGTAAAAGGATTATTGAAAGGAACCAGTTATTAGCGTCCATAGCCAAAAGCAAACAACAATCCATGCCTGAGGAGCTTGTCAGGCTATATGATCTGCTCTTACAAGTGAAAAATAATTATGCCTTTTTAAACTTCACATTATCTAAATCGCTATGTAAGTGGAAATCTATAAGCCTATAACTGCAGGAGCTAGTTCTACTAGCTATGACTACATCTGGCAGAATAATGAAGCTAGATACTTTTCTTGCTATTTGCAGAACACAACTGATCTTTCTGATCTAGTTAGTTCTGGAAGAAACATAAAACTGGAAGAATTGGCACTTGCAGAAGAATGCACTTCTAAAAGTTTGGTTTTCCGCGCGGAAAGGTTCAGTTCTATGAAACTAGTAAACATCTTAAAATGTTTAGTGTTTGGAATCTTAGCTCAAATGCTTTCACTTCTGCAATTAAGTATCTAAGACTGTAAGAGCTATTTCAATTTGTTTGCAGGTGCTTTTACAGTGCCAAATCTTATAGTTTGGCTGGAAGAGGGTAGAGGCATATGTTCTGTTCTGCCGTGCTGGTTCTCTAGCTAGTGATGCCCTTGAGAAGCTTCAGAGTCAGAGTTCAGCAGATGAGGTACATAGAAAAGAAGAATAAATTTTAAGATTTCAAGCATTTTAAAGCCAATCTTCGTTTCGAATCAGATGTAATTAGTGCTTGCATGGCAATGCAATTACTTGAATATCCTACAACAGGTAATGATGGAGCTGAAGGTGTTACAAGACAACAGTAGGTCTAACAGCTGAATAGAACATGCAACAGGAGTTGTTGAGGAGGAGAAGGCTCCGGAGCATCTGTTGAAGAAAATATCTACAATGTCACTGACAGGTACTGATAAGAAGGTAATGTTGCATAGCTTATGGTCTTCCCCCTGGGTAAATGTAGCGGTTCAATTTTGTTATCAAGAATAAGGGTCTCATACGTTGACTGTGCACGTGTTGTTCCATCCATGAATGTCTGTTGTGCATTCTCTAAAAGTCGAGTTTGGTCCATCTCAACTTATAGCCCTATTAGTGTTGAGAAGTAACTTGGCTTACAGACCTTTTCTTGTCTGATAATTTTGTTTTGGAAGTTACGAATATATTATAAACCAAAAAAAATTACAAATTCATGGGTTGAAACTGAGACACAATTAAGCTTAAAACACAACTACTTGCTCCATGAGGAGCTAAATCTCAACTAGCCTAACCACAAAAGTAAGAAGTCCGATAATATACAAAAGGATAGGCCTTCAAACGTAAATCTAAGGTGGCCGGAGAGATTCTCTCAAAGAAGGCCTCTCATTTGATGCTAAATCATCACAGGCAAGCATTCGAACATGTCTGATAATGTTGAACTCAAAAACATAATACCTTCACAGGCTGTGAACCATAGCTGCTGGGATCTCTACTACCCCCCAAATCATAGTCTGCATCTCTCATTTCTGGTCACAATGATTCCATTTATCTTTTATCAATGACTGGAGGGTCTCTAAATTCTCATATTAAGTTAAAACCAAAATTGTCTGCTTTTCTGCTTACGTATTTTAACAGCATTGCTGCTTGTTCGTAAAAAAATATTTCAGATGGAAAAGTATCTATTAGACAAGTTGGACTCATGTGAATCTGCTGTTGCTGATTCGAACACAAGAGTAGTTCCTCGTATCCAAGCTTTCCCACCAGAATATCAAGCTATCCCTCGGTACCCAATTGTTTTGGACCTTGCCTATAATACTATTGACTTCCCATCTCTTGAAAACAGGGTGAAGAAGGATTAAAATGGCTTTGTTAGTAGGCTATGGCGATGAGGGCCGTCATTGGTACTGTCATAGATGGTGTCTATTTTATATCTCAAGATTTGGTTCTATTTCCCCGCTCTTTTTTTAAATCTTAAAATTGACCTTTGCCCTTAATGTTTTTTCATTGAGCCTACTACTTAGTGAATGTTTGTGTCAAAATGGCAATTTTGGCTACCCGGGGGGCTCTCTGTAAAGACAATTTTGAGTTGAGACTTGCATATTCATGCTCTCATTCTTTTACTGTGGAGAACGAATTTGAAATTAGACAGTGCGGAGTTTTCACTTTTGTTTACTTTTATGCCGTGTTTGGTGCAAATATTTCTCATGGGAAAATGCAAAGGAAAGTAAAATCTCTTCGTACAAAATCATGGATACAAGTATAAAATTTTCTTTTCCGTTACTTTTTCCTTCAAGAAATCTTTGCACCAAACACAACATTTATGTGTTGAGATGGAATAGAATCTTTGATTACAATTTTTTTTTACGAATATTTATTTATGATTTCAGCTGGGCCTTGTTTTACGTCTTATTTATTTTATTTGTTATCTCTCCTTCTCCATCTGCTCGGAGTGTATTATGTTTGCTTCTATTTGACGACTACAATGACAGTTTCAAATATGTTATATGAAAAAATGAAGCCTTCGCCCTGAATTATCATTCCAAAAAAGGAAAGAAAATAAATTATTTTGGATTAGAGCTACCTCATGCAACTGATGCGACAATTAGGATTTGCGTAATTGGATTGTTTTGTAGTAAATTAGTCATTAGCCTAGCACAAGATAACACACAATCGCGAGTAAGCAATCTAGACATATGCGCGAAAGATGGACAACAACGATGGCAATCATGATATTACTTTCGAGTATAGCTGCTTGGCAGTGGTGTTGGATAGCTTTTGCCTGATGTATACGAGCTATTGATTTTTGAATTAACGGTTGAGATTACATAAATTTTTTTATTTAATTTTTATTTCAGAAATGAATATATTTTATCTCAGCAGCTTATTAAAAAATCAATGGCCTGAAACCAGTACCACCGACAAGCAGCAAGCCCTTCCCAAAGGAAACGTTTATACCAAATAGATAATGTTGGTTTCCTCTTCTTCTTTTTGTTTTTTTGTGAATAGGTATCTATCTATTATTAGACTAAAGAAGCTGCCATACAAATTTAGAGCCCCATAATTTGGACGAATTATTCTAAATTTAAATTGTCGGATCTAATATCAAAGTGATTTAACTGTAAAAAAATTGGGTTTGCACTTGACTTATTTACGAACAAGTGTTCGTGATTGACTCTTGTGCAATTATACACATTTAAGCCAAGTTAAGTACAAGCAGAGCATTATGTCAACACAAATCAATCTAATCCATAATTAAATAATTTAAATCCAAACCCAAAAATTTTTCAAACCAAACCAAATCTAACCCACAATATTTTCAACCCAAACCTAAACCAACCCACAATCAAAATGACTCAAAACTTGACCCAAACCAATCCAACCCAAATGCCCCACTCCCTATCTTATTTTCAATCTATTTCCCCCAATTTCACTTATTACTCTATAAAATGTCACATCATTTTTCATAAAATTATTTTATTTTGTTGTAAAAATAACATTTTTCATATCTTTTTTAATCTACTGCAATTTTTTGGGATAATTTCAACGGTAGATTCTTAAATGTAACAATAATTTTCACGCTTTAGCTTGAAAAACTATATATTATAAAAAGATAAATAATAAACTTACAACCACATAACATAACTTTTTTATCAAGTACAACTTAAGATTAAGTCTCATTGAACAAAAAAAAAAACAAAACATAATTACTATTTTATTGTCTCTTGCAGATTAAAATATCTAATATATGGATAAAAGAAATCTATAAGAAAGTTTACTGCAGCATTTTAGTTATCTTGCCTACTAATAATATAATAGAATAGAATTGTAGTTGTATACATTGCATACTAATAACTATTTTTTGGTATTTAACTAATTATAAAATCAGAAAATTTTATTTTAATATATAAGCATAAATATGTAAAATAAAAAGATTCATTTCATACTGCAACTGTTTTGTATTTTGGTATAATTATTTTGAAAGTAATATCTTTACAAGTTTTTCTATATATAAAGACTAATATGAAAAGTTCGTACCATTATGCTTGAAAAAATCTATGATTTTTATTCTCATAATGTAAAAAAAAAAAAAACATATAAGAATATTTATTTTAAAAAAAAAAATTATTTAAGATTAAATATTTTTTAAAATAATATTTTCTAAAATAATTTGAAAAAAAAAATTATCTTTCCAAATTCACCACACTCAATCCAATATAAACCCAAAGCTTATTAACCCAATACTAATCCAACCCAAACCAACTCACAATCCAATTAGTAGATTTAGGTTTAAACTCGAATCAAACCTATATTTATTTACAATCCAATCCAAACCAGCCTAAATATATTTGATTTAATTTTAATGTAAATTAAACATAACAATCTAGACCAACTGTGAATCCCTGTAAATACTATTCCAAAAAATATGAATGAAGAATTGCCAATATTGTATTTGGCCCATTCGATTTGACTCACAAAAAAATCCAATTGGCACTTGTCAATACGACATTATTGTGCTAACTGCTGAAATGCTTGTCAAAATCATTATCCGGAATAATTTTTTGAGTGGGTACAGTAGTCACCTGGTCCACCTTGACATTAAATATTTGATAACTAAATATAAATGTACAAAATTAAATGCCTAAATTTTAGTTTTGGGTGATATTTTTTAATGGAAAATTTAACTTTTGATATTCAAAATCGGATATTTATTTCTTACGAGCAATATTTAGCGTTATACAGTGGTTTTTGTACATACTTCATATTTATCCATCTCAATGCCATAAATCTTTTGCTACATATAGAGAATAATTACAAGTATTTTATAACTTTTCTCGTAAAATAAAGATGATAAATTTAATTTTGCCACACCGTCGAGGCATCTCAAAAAGTGACACATCAGAATACATTATTTTAAATATTGATATGTCAATCAAGATGCAATTGTGTAGAGATAACAAGTAAACCGATGGTGTAGGAAAATTAAACCCAAATCATGCATACATTACAACTTGTTGAGGTCGCTTTGAGCCACGAAGAGTCCGTGGAACCCGTAGGGCACCCTATGAGGGAGCTTGACTGCCGCAACAATCTCTAGATCCGGAGATTTTGCGTCCATCACTAAAAACTGCGACTCTCCCGAGTTCTCGTTGTGTACATAAGTCAGAACGTATCCGTCATCCTCATCGGCGTTTAAATTATCGGGATCCTTTGCTACGAAGAAGGGCTCGCCGCCGTAACAGCCAGGCCCGAACATCCGACAGCCGACCGTGCAATCACGTCGCAGATCCTCTGACACGGAAACATCCAATTTTACGATTCCTGATATTTTAGGCATCGGATTACCTATAGCAGCGTAGACGTACCTACATGTTCAAATAAATAATTAACCCAATAAACTCCTTATTTATTTGATAATATCCAATTAAATATTTTTTTTTATGAGAAATTAGTCATGCTACACGCACCTATTTTTCTTCCCTTGGTACTTGGGATTGATCACCGCAAAATCCAAGTTCCGAGTACACATTGGGTGCCTCGAGACCATCCCTGTCTTGAGGTCTATCCTCAATTTTTCCACCGAGGCGTGCACCAAATCCAGCCGCTCCAGCGTGTGCTCTACCGATAAAATGTTGGGTGCCACCATCACCACCGTGTCCCCACTGTCCTCGTCCCAAGCGTTAATTGCGTGGATAATGTTAAACCCAGGCACGTCAAACCACTTCATCTGCATTCCGTCCTTAGCGTTCCGGGGGATGATCCCGACCCTTGGCACCTTTGCTGAGTCCGTCCCCACGGGCGATCCTCCCGATATCATTCCCATTGGGTCCATCCCTTTTTATCAAGGTAGAGATATCAGAACATAACTGCTTTGGCTAAATAGTTTTGGATATGAATTATGAGCAAATAAAAAGAAAAAACAACTTGCATAACTTTGGTAACATATGTACATTCCTCTACTCAAGTATTCTTGAAAGCAATCTTATTATAATTCTTAAATATCAGAGAAAATTTTTGAAAAATAAAGATGCCTGAAGTACTTATATTTAATCATATTACTATTATCTAATTTTTATTTTCTGAGAAATTGCAACTCTTCAAGAAAATTGAGAAAATTACCTAACTGTATATCGGAGAAAATGGCGTATTTCTTGGTGATAGCGAAGTCATGAAGAAACGAAGGCGTTGTCATGGAAAAAATCGGAATATCTGTCTCTTTCTCACCCTCTGCCGTGAACCTGAAATACGTCAGGAACGGTGGCACAGGCCCGTACCTGAATCCGAATGCCTCGCCTGAGTCTGGATCAATCTTCGGGTGTGCCGTCATGCTCATCACCAACTTCCCATCAAAATCATGCCGGCCTAGTGTGACAACATCACCGTCCGGCATGATCTTGATGGCATAGGGGAGATCGCTCTCCCCCAGAGCCAACAGTTTCCCCCCGATCACTGCTAGGCTGGTGTTTGCCTGCCCGATGCCGTTGATCAGATTGAGCTGTCCGGCCAAGGCTCTTGCGGCGGTCACGGCCCCACGTGCTGCGGAAGCCGTGAGCCCGTTGAAGCCCGAGAAGACGTTCGGGATAACCGGCGATCCACTCTCCTTCTCAAGCTTGTA
>MKEJ01011245.1:0-21301 GCA_001753735.1 Embelia ribes
CCTTACTAACGAGTATCAATTATCCAAAGGCCCAAAACATGTCATGCATTAAAGGAATAAATAACTATTGAAGCGTGATTTGTAAAAAACACCAAAATGTATGACTGGAAATGAGTAAAAATTGACCGAAGTAGAAAATATGTTACAAATTTTATCTGCTGTGTCCATGACAAGTTCAAAGTTTAAATAATTAAATAGCATTTTGGACTCGCCACTTGGCGTGCCGGACACGTATTTCAAAGTGTCATCGGAGTATGTGTGTGCGATACCTATCCGACACAGACACGGCCCCTATTTTGGAGTGTCCGTGCTTCCTAGGTTCAATTTGTTGTGGATGGTAATTTGTGTAAAGAACGTATTAGGAGCAATTGAGGCTTGAAATTATTGGCAAAAATCAAGACATGTATCTACAGACACATGTATATTGGTATCTGATTTGGTTTCCTTTGCTGTTGATTGCGTATGTGTGTAATTAATTTATTTAGAAATAAAGAAAGTAGGGGGTTATTTTGCTCTCTATCTCTCTCTCCTGCACAGACATTTTCATACAAAAATATGTATGCATATATATAGTTATTTGTTCGCTTCGTTACTGACTGCAATTTGAGGTATAACCTATATATTTTGGAGCAATTGAGGATTTGAGAGATTAGAGGCTTTAAAACTGTTGCGTTCTCTCTCTCTCTCACACACACACACACGCATGTGTAATTTCATACAAAAACGTGTGCATAAATATCTGGTTTTGTTCTTCTTGTTATTGATTATGATGTGTTTAACGAATTAATTTAGGAGCAATTAAGACTTGAAATAGTTGGAGAAATCAAGAAACTAGGATTTCCCTGATTGATCTCGCTGACACAACGGGTGTAGATCTCTACCATGTAGAGACACAAGCTCAACATGTAGTGTCAAATGATTCATCACTTATGCTAATAAATGGAGATATAATCTCAAGCTCTTATTGGGACAATGTTGCTGAAGAAATTAATGAACGCCTCCAAGAATGCAGCCAAATAGCGTTGGCTGAACTCGCTGCACAATTGCAAGTTGGTTCAGAATTGATCGCCACCGTATTAGAGCCGCGGCTTGGAACTTTGGTAATTCAATTACTGGAATTGAAACATGAAACTAGGGTTAGTCTTTTGGGGAAAGATTACTATATTACCTTCATTTGTGTGGTTTGTCTAGGTGAAAGGGAGACTTGAAGGTGCGCAATTGTATACTCCTGCTTATGTAGCCCGTGTTAGCGCGATGGTTCGTGGAGCTGCTAGGGGCATTACAGTTCCGATGAATTTATCGGCTCTGTGGAGCAACTTGCAGATGTTACTGCAAGAAACGGATGGAGCCAGTGGGGTGGCTGTTGAAAGTTCGTTTTTTCAAACATTGTTCAATGGGTTGGTGAAGGATGGAGAAATTCTTGGATCTCTTCGGGCAGGAGTTATCTGGACCCCAGCAGTATGTTTCACAATTAGTTATTACTTGTTTTACATCTATTAGTAGTTTTGAATTATTCTTCTTAGTCATTCTAATATATTGTTGTGGTTCTTCTTCAATAGGTCTTTGCAGTTGCTCAAAAGGAATCTGTGGAGTCTTTCTTTTCGCAGGTAAGAATTCAAGAATCTCCACTTCTTCTCTTGTGCTTTCCCTTGACTTTTTCTTTTTATGCCTTTTGTTTTTGGTGGACTTTGGTATCGGTATGTGGTATGCTAATTGCAAGTGGACTTATATTTAGTTATCTCCCCGAACAAAATATAAGTTGAGTTCATTTTCACTTGGTTGGATTTATATCTTAGCATGAGCGCACCATAATGTCAATTGGGAAGCAAATGAGTTATGAGGATTGTATTTCATAAATGCATGTCAAAACGGCTTCATGGCTTTGATTTGGTGGTTAAGAAATAAGGAAAACTTTTGGCTGTTTAATTTGGAATTGATTGTTGATTTTATATGCAATAACCTGGAATTTGTATCTGACAAATCGAATTTGACATAACCCAATAATTGTATTCATGTACTGTGATTTACTACTGTCATAGTCCAATTCTATCTATTGAGAGCTCTTATTGAGAAAGTACTACAGTTAGGATATGTGATGTAATCGTCTTCAATATCCTTGGCATGAAACTTTGGATTAATACTATTAACACCCATGCTTGCACCAATACATGTACAACATTCATAGACCATACCGGTACTTATAGCTGAGGGTGCAAATTGGGTGTGAAAATAAGTAGTGTTATGTGAAGCTTTTGCGGAAGCATGTGCAATGATTTGCATCAAAGTGAATTTTTTTGATAATATTCCCATTTAAATTTACCACAGTGGGACAAATCTTTAGTTCATTTAACTAATAAATTTCTGCTCACATATACATGTCTGTTTTCATCAACTGAAATCAACTATTCGTCTCTTAGATTCGATTGGATCATCAAAACATCCAAGACAGCATGGAATGCAGAAAAAGTTGAATGTACATGGGTGTACTTTTATTGGGGAGGTTGGAAAAGTGAGTGGATGGAAAATATCAGGCTAACTTGTATTTCTTCAATCTTGCTCAAAAGCCTTTATTTTGAGGGAAGATGTCATCTTTTAAATTTATTATTTGTTTGTCCGGTATGAGTGAATTTGTCTCAACATGTTCGGTCTTTACCTCCGCACGAGTGCATGAATCTTTGTTTTTGTAGTTAATAGTAGGGGAAATCCGATTCTTGGGTTCTTTTGTTAACCTTTTTTTTATAGGATTAGTGAACACAGCCGTCGTTACCTAGGGAAAAGGCTGAGTTGAGTGGAGTTGAGTTGAGTGGAGTTAAATGCAGGTGTCATCGTTCACTTGACACTCCATAAGATAGGGGCATTTGCCTGTTCTTTGGGATGGATATGCAACTTTCAACTGTGATCCTCCACGGCAATATCTCCTTTCTCTTTTCAACTTTATATTTCCCTTTGCAGCATTTTTAAGGTTTTCTTTGACATCTAAAATTCAAGACTTGGGTCATATATATATATATTAATTTATTGAAAACTTTCTGTGGAAGTTCATGAGTTCTAATTTCTTCTCTTCTGGGTGTAATGCAGAATTCATTTATTGGTTATGAGTTTCTTCACAAACTTGGAATTCCTCAGCCTGTTCAGTTCCTGCAGGTATCTTTTTCCGTTTCTATGTGTTACTTGTGTTATTTATTCCAAAAACCATATTTTGAGGATAAATATGTTGCTTACACATAGAGCTTTCATTCACTCTAATTTAGACCAGGTATCCTGAAGGCATTCCTTTAGATACTATATTTGTTCATCCATCAATCATTGGGATACTTGATGCTGCTATAGAGGATGTCCTAGACCGTAATAGCTGGTAAGGATCCAAACTTACCAAATCTGTTATCTTCTTATGTTCCTGATTTTCTCTATGTTAGTGGAACATTATTTAAGTTAATATTTATTTGTTGTTACAAAATTTTTCATGAAAAATTATGCTTTTATGGCTTACCTCGTCCGTGCCTTCAAATATTGAAAAGTTGTAGTTCTGTACAACTTTCTTTGGTATGAACACCTACGAAATAAATTGAAGATTGATTGTGTTTCTAAATACACTTCAATCTTGAAGACCAAAACCTATCAAAGTCAGAGTCGTATACTCGATAAATAAACATGATCATGTTCTTCTTTTTGTTATTTTTCTACTCTCTGGCTTTATTTTCTCATGAATCATGGCTCTATTTGGTGTCTTCATTATTAATCCATCTCCCATTTCTTTTGTTAAGACCTGGCTCTATTCTGACGGCAAGGGCATAGAACCTTTAGCTTCCATTGGACCCCTTTTGGTCCTTGAATTCTTTGCTTTGCTTTCGAATAGTATGAAGCCTTTGTCCAAGGTGGAAGAAGCTATTTTGTTGTTTAAAAGCAAAAAAGAAAAAGAAAAAAGAAAAGAAAATATATTAGACGTGACCGGATTTTGTCAACCTTTAGTTTCTGGTACATGAGAAGCAGGGGTATATGTGGTGGCCGAAGAGTCTGATTTTGGTGGAGGTCTTGCATTTTGTTTATTGTTTGGAGATGATATTTCTATCTCTTGTACATTATCTACATTCTTAATACTTTTTATGTGAAGCAACTTGTGGAGTAATTTCCTTTAAATTCATTTGGTTTGTCTTGCAGGATTGATTCACTTACAGTTTTACCGACATCCTTCGGATCCCAGGATGCTTTTAAGATTCTATCCCATTGTCGATCTGTCCAGATGGGACTTAAGGTTATTCTTCTTGTTCTTACTTCTTGCTGCTAATGTCGTCCGTTAGTATGTTTTACTTACATCTTCATATAACATGCTTTTCAGTACAACAAAGCTATCCTCTTAGGAGAAACATATATTTTCAGCGTGGGTTTTGTCAAGGTACATTTTACTAGAGTTTCTTGCAGTTGGTTCTTGCTTCTTTTTTCTTTTTTTTTGGAAGGTGCTGCTTAAGTTTGTAAGCTGCACCTTTTGTGTCCTTGCGCAGAAACTCTATGCTTGTTACTTTCATGAATATGTTCTCATTTACTTTCTGGCAGGAGTTATATACTCGCATGGAGAAGGAGATGGAAACCTTACCCGTTTCTGGATCATCTGGTGCCAGACGTGATGAGTTGCATACAAGCAAAGCTAAAATTGGGAGTGAGCTGAACAGCAGTCCCGCTGGGTCGGTTGATACTGGCAACGAGAGTGTTGTAAATAAACAAGTTGCAGATAAAGGGTCAAAAAAGAAAAAGGGAAAATCAGCAAGCAACCCTAAGACAGGATCTGCTGGAAGTAGTGCAGATCAAGAGCTAGTTTCTACTAAATCTAAGAAGAACCAGAGAAAAGGAAAGGATACATCTTCGACACAAACATTGGATGCAAAGTCAGGTGGGAAGAAAGATTTGGATAAGAAAGAGGACACTATTACTCTCTCAGAAGAGTGGTTAATTCAGAAGATAATATCTCTGGTCCCTGAATTTGAAGAACTTGGTAATTCTATTGTCTTATTTCTTCTATTTGTTTTTATTTCTTGGCGTTTATGTACAGTTCTGACGGTTGCAGTATTTCGACTTTGTAGGCCTGGATGATCCAGAGGCAGTTCTTAGGCCTTTGGCAGATCATTTGAGACCTCTGCTGATCAACTCGTGGAAGGAGAGGAGAAAGTTGGCATTCACAGAAAATGTACAGAGAATGAAAAGCATTATTGGTAATTTACAAAGAAAAGTTGATGAGGTAAGCTCTATCCTTCTGAAAAGTACGGTGCAGCTGAACCCTACACTTTGTATTCTTAACCATGACTATGAATACATAGTTTTGCGTGGTTGGTTTTGGTCTGTTTGTATTTTCCTTCTAATTTAAAATAACTGCTAAGAGTGATTCGTAATGTTTCTCATCTGTTAATTTTGCAGTTTATGTTTAACTGAAAATGTTTCCTTTTCAATGTTTTTTTTGGCTGTAGTCTTTCTTAAACATGCAGCTGTATGAGAAGGCGTTAGATTTGTTTGAAGATGATCCCTCAACATCGGTGAGTGTGTTAGACTTTCTTTTGCCTTGTAGCGTTCCAACGAACATTCAAGTAATGAAACCCTGCTAAATGATGTATCAGGTAATTTTGCACAGGCATTTGTTGAGAACCACAGCTACCAGTATCTTGGATACTGTCTTGGTGAATCTGGTGATGCACATGAACTTCTTGTTGCCAGTTTACATTTTGTTTGAACAGAACAAAGTTTATTATGTCTTTTATGTATGTTCTTTTTTGTGTTCTGAAGGATCTTCACAATAAGTTAAAGAATGGAATTGAAGTCGAAGAATCTCATAATCAGGAATCCACGTCACTCAGTTCTGGAGAGAGAATGGCACTTGTAAGGGTTAATAGGTTACATGATGATATATTTTAAACTTTACTCCTAGTTTAATTTTTCACATGTGAAGTTAATTCTTTGTTTTACAGGCAAAAAATCTTCCTGGACATCTTTCAACGAAGGCTGTTGCAGCTGTTGAGACTTTGGAAGGGAAGGTCAGTGACTGTTTATAAGCTTCCGCAAATTAGAACACATTGTCTTTATGCTTAGGCACACTTCTTGTCTTGTAGGGAACAAAAGCCTAGGAGAAATTAGCACTTACGGGAGTAATATCTTTTAAAAATTGTTAGCAAGTCCTTATTTAGGATATTTTGGTAGGGGTTGGAGCGGTAATTATAATGTTTCACTTCCAAAATTAATTTATTTCAATGTATTGTTTTGGTAAATATCACAGAAATTATTATTTTTCTCCTTTTCACTCTTGTTCCCTTAGACAGAAAGAATTATGTCTATAGGAGTCAATGTTTAATACCCTTGTCAAAGTTAACTTTGTTGTAACACATGGCATTATACAAGATGCAGCAGTACGATTAAGAGTAATGCTAATATATTGTACCGATACGGTTTTACCTTATTGGCCTATATTTAAAGTAAAACAGTCCAAGTAACTGCACTTCAATCATAAAACTACCATTGCGATGCCATTTTGCTGCCAAATCTGTGAAAAACTATGTGGTAGAAGCGTTTTCTTTTAGAATTATAACTTGGTGTCTTTTGTTTCCCACCAATTCCTATTTTCCAAGAACATATTCATTGAGCAAAAATGAGGCGATCATGTTTAACGTTATTTTAATTTTTGTAACGTGTAAATTGTTCCTTGATCTAGTTACATGACAACAACTAGTTATTGTTTTCATGTATTAGTTTTTGATAATACATGTAATGTACTATTGCTGTGCTTTAGCCATGCTGATGTTATAACGAAAAGTACTATTGCTGTGCTGTAGCCATGCTGAGGTTATAACGCCAACTTCACTAAAGTAATTTTTCTTTCTTACAGCAAGTAGAAGCATTCTTGACGGCCTTCACGGGTATAGCAGAGGAAAGGTTGGGAGGGTGGTTTATTTGCTGTATTATCTTTTTACTGACCGTTCATAATACTACGTTGCTAAGCTTATTTCCTTTCTTTTGTATCTCCAGTGGGTTAACTTTGAAAAAGCTTGATAAGAAGTTAGAAAGAACATTGTTGTACTCATATCGCAAGGTATATTTTCTCTGTGTCTCGTAAATGTTCATGTAATGTCCATCAACTTGCGATCGGTCCTGGGGAGTAGGGATCCCCACATACATGCCACAAACATCAGACTCAGTCTTCTGTTATCAAAGAATGTTGATAACTTGATATCATTTGACTTGACCTGATAATTGTGAACGTTGGTTACTCCTAGAGTTGATTGACCGGTACATTCACACCATACCTAATTGTGTTAATAGCATTGATGGTCTTTTCTCTCTCTTTTCTTGCTATGCTGTTTTGAGTTGCTTTCGAACGTGTTGAATAATAAAGCTATCTTGAGAGTTTTTGTTCCAAATTGCTAGCCGATAGTTTGTGGATACACCACATCATGGTTCAATGTAAGGAACATTGAGAGCAGAGCTGGTCGTATAGTTAGTGTCTTGTGATCAGTAAATTTAACAAGCTTGAGACTTGAGGGTTCCCTCTATATCTGTGTGAGCATGAGCTGATGAGCATTGGCCCTCCATTTTTTTATGTTGAATGGTGTATACTTGCACAGACAAGTTCAGTGTATTTCATGATTATACTAAAATAGCTACTGACTCGTCTTTATAGGATTTGACAGCTCAAGTATCCGCTGAGACTGATCCAATTTCTATTTTGCCAAAAGTTGTATCGCTACTTTACATTCAGGTTAGTTAAATACAATTGTTTCGAGTTCCTTACTGACCTGAACAAGCTGTGTGCTGTAGAGGACAAAATTTTCAACCTTGAACATGTTCGGGTTTGTGTTGTAGGCTCATAATAAAGCTCTTCAAGCTCCAGGAAGGGCCATTTCTGTTGCTGTTTCTCGATTAAAGGTGACTACTTTATTTTTATCTGCCCCCTAATCTTTAATTGCAGTTTGATGATTGTTGAATTCTTTGAAGTAGGGAGATGTACTTCAAAACTTACCCTGGTTATGAATAACATATTTGACTTGAAGTAGATGAGTTTGTGAACCACCCCTGAACCACCCCTGAGCTCGGATGCACATCATAGTAACGACTAATGACTCATGAAAGCATCTGTTCCTTGTGCAGTAGCAGGAGAGTACATACATAATTCTTACATACCCTTATAAATCAATGACTATTTCCTTAAAAAATATCTGAGACTTTAGACAAATTAAAAAAAAAAAAAATCTTTTTTTTTTACCGGTAAGACTTAGAGGGTATACCAGTCATTTCATTCCAACTAAACAAAGTGAAAAAAATGATGAAATATTGCTGTTCTTCATATATGGTGGTTTTATCATTTGTGGAGCTAGAACTTTGGCATTGGTAGTTTTCTTCTGAGGTTTAATGGATTTTGTGGTTGGGTAATTTCAGGGTGTTTAAGAATCATAGTATTTCAATTTGTATATGTTTACGTTATATACAAGTACTTGCAGAAACATATGAAGATTTCAAGTATTAATCTTGTATATATGTTGCAGGACAAGTTAGATGATTCAGCATACAAGATCTTAATGGATTATCACAGTGCAACAGTGTCCCTTTTAGCTCTCATGTCTGCTGCAACTGGGGATGTGAGTAAATTTCTTATTTTATTCCAATTACCAAGTTTTGCAGACGCCTTAACATTTCGATACCATGTTGACAATTATTGTTTAATTAGACTAATCAACCACAAGTTACTTTCAAGGAAACACAGAGTGACTGTTGATTATCAAAGCATGTTGATGATGCGAAATTCTTTTGCTTTCTATAATCAGGATGAAGACTGCTCATCTGACCGGATATTAAGTAAAAGGGAGCTCCTGGAAGAGTTAATGCCATCACTCAAAGGATTAGTACTAAGTCCCTCTTCTCAGTCGTAAATTAGCTTTAGGCTCATATCTCGTGTACTTTACTAGAAAAAGGCACAATCATAGAAATACAATGTCAAAAGGAGTTTGCACCTACAGATTTAAAGAATGTTATGTACTAAGTATTAATTGATTCTTCTCTAACCAGTGGATCGTCACCTTTGCGGCAAGCTTTGGAGTTTACAACTATTGTTAGATTTTTTTTGAACTGCATATTGCGGTGACAAGATAATTTGCCCTCGTTGTATCTTACTTTTGGGAATGGATAAGAAAGAACCGTTTTCCGTTTATTTAATTGTGGAAAATATATCATATAATTCAAATTGTGGCTAGTTGTAGTATTGCTAAGAAAAAGATTTTCCTCTCTTGCCTGGTCTAGATCATAGTTGCCAAAATTGAAAATCTAAGCGGAAATTATAAGTAAAAATGGAAGTGGAAAATACATGCTGAAAAATATATAGGAAATATGAAACAAGGATAAGATTTAAAATCTTTTACGGTATTATCACATGTTAGAAACATATCTAATACACGTGTGATTATTTAATCTAATATTTTGAAATTTTATTCAAATTTGTAAATACTATAATATTTAGACTTGTATATCGAAATTTAAATATTTGGTATGAATAAGTTGGTTATAAATAAAAATAGAAATAAATTTTTATATACAGATGGTGTATAAATTTTATATATCGTTGCCTCATAAAATTATGTCAAGTGTTAATTAATTAATCAATTTTAAAAGAAAATATATATTAAAATTAAATCACTCCCTCTTGCTCTCTCGGTGCATTGATCTGCGATGAACAACGGATAAAAAAGGCAACAACAGTGGTGAACGAGAAATTCTTTCTCGAAGGTGAACGAACGAGGAAGTGATAGCCCCAGATACAATGGCAGCGATGGCAATGGACCACAACAGTTGGGCTCGTAGCCGCAAAAAGGGGTACCATTGTGATAGGTCGACAACTTGTACAAAAAGATAAAGAGATTGGCCACGGCAATAGGAAGAGACCGTAGAGAGGGAGGGGGGAGCGGAGAGAGAGAATTTAGTTTTATTTGATCTTTTAAATTTTGGAATTAATTAGGTGGTGGGACACTTGACGCGTTTATATGAGACGATGGTATATAAGTCTCATATATAATCAGTATATGGAAGTTAAACTTACAAAAATAATAAAAATAAAAATATTATTTAAACATAGAAGTGTTAAAACTTATTATTATAAAATTTTTATTTATTTTTAATGAAAATTTATCTAAGAAGTATTTTATAAGTTTTCAAAAAATTAATTTTAATTTCACTAATAGTACTATTAAATGTTTTCTAGTAGTGTTCCTTAAATTTGGAAGACATATTTTCAAAACATTTCGAGATCCTTTTCTATACATTTCTTCCTAAAATTATTCGATATTTTGTACCCATACAAAAAATGCGCTTTGCACCCCTAAGCCAAGTTTATGGTGACTATGGTTTAGAAAAGGTTATCCAATTCAAAAGATTGTATAAAATGTCATTGGCAAAACTCCATCTCCCAATGTTCACAAATAATAAATGTATTTTGATTAATGAAAAATTTTAGAAATAAATCAAAAAGTTAATTTGAAAATTTGAACGAAATATATAATTATCAATGCTACCCCCACGATTTTTCGTTTTATTTTTTTCCTTAATAAGATAAAATGAAATAATAGTAACCCATGTAATTTCATAATCATTGAACATACCGCAACATCTAACATGAGTCACTAGCACAGTGCCAAACAAGATTTTCAGTAATTGATACTTGTAACTACAATAATCTGGGCCGGTGGTAACATTTGACCGTTTTCAAGAAAAAAAGAAAAGTTTATGCATTAGCGCACATAAACGAAAGTGAAAGAAAATCTGGTCTGATGAAAGCAGACATTGAAGCTTTTAAAATATATATATATATATATATACACATTCAAGTTCATAAAAAAAGAATAAAAAATTATGGCAGCAATTTATAACCGTATTAGATTATACTGAACCTCACAGTCAAAATATTGGGATTCATTAAGAGAAAGGGACTTTGCTAATCTTAACACCAAAATATAACTTTTGTATGAATTAAAGACTGAAAATTGGTACGCTGTTTCTGCTAATGTCATATCTAGCTTCATGTCCGGAAAAAAAGACAAACTGACTGGGCTAACAACAATATGGACGGTAACAATTGCTTACAATGGCCACCATTTGGATGGAACCATAAACAAAAAACTGACTTCTAAAAATAGGCTCGACTGAAAATTTACATTGTAATTGCAAACACGGGAGGTTAATGTTGTGGTAGAGCTGGTTTTTTCTCTACTGCGTCGTACTGCACGACAAAATTATCCTGCAACAAAATGATAATACCTTCAAATTCAACAATTCAATTCAAATAGTGCCAGTTTCTTGACTGAAACTTTCACAATGCACAATCTAAACGTGAGATTCATACCTTGCGAATTGAATCCCATGCGTTAGGATCAAAGCATACGTAAGATCCTCTCTCGTAAGTATTTGTCTTGACAAGCAGTTCGATGTTTGGAACTCTTATAAACCATAATCGGTGCTCCCTGTGATAAAACCAGCCTCTGTTGTAGCTGCAAAAACAACAAAAGAAATTACATTGGCATCCCATAGTCAACGGTAGTCAACATCTTATTTCTGCAAAATGGAGAGCAAAAGCAAATATGATAGGAAGCATACAGTTCATGAGCAGCATACAGCTGGGCTTCATCCTTTGGCATGCTGCATAGCAAGAACAGAAGCTTACATCAATTTATCATAAAAACTGCAAGACGAGATTATTACAAACTCTTAATTTGGTTTAACACCACTTTCGATGCGTTACAAATCCAACCATTGGATTCTTCACTACGTTCTAATATGGCCTTAAATGAAGAGTTCAGACAAATTTAAAGCACAAGTCTCTAGATTGTTGTGCCTCTCCTCATAGGATCACAAGTAAGAGGAACTTGAAATAAACAAAAAAATTCAAAGATCTTCCTAGAGTTAAAAAATTCGCAAACCCCAAAATGAGACTGGAAGTAAAAGCCACGGATAATTAAATCAATTTCTCTATGATTTACTCCACAAGCATACCTATAGAAGATGTAAAACAAGACATCAACTGGGAATTTTGTGAAATAAGATTGCTGCACCCAAAAAGAAAAACAAATACATCAGCTCGAGATATTGGCAAGCAAGAGAAGCTGGGGAAAAGCAAGAAGCAAGAGAGAAGAATCATACATTTAAAGGAGGTGCTTGTTTGGCATAATAACATTGCGGAACAGTAAATTCAGGGTCACCCCTAGCAGGCTCATCAGACCATGGAGATCCAAATGTTTTGTACAAATTTTCGGCTGAGTTCAAATTCAATCCAAGCGTTGTCAGATCAATTCCAAGCGCAAGGGAGGTGAGATCAGGATCACTCATCCTTATTATGCTTAACAATCCAAGCAAACCATATGGGTCAGGAGGAGTCTGTGAAGCTTGCATAGACTTCACGCCCTGATCCCTATATGACTGGGTTACACCAGACATTTGTTGCAGCCGAAACTGGTTTTGATTTTGATGCTGTTGATACTGCTGGATAAACTGGTCATATGATCCCATACTAGAAACAGTACTGGAGGAGTTTAGAGGTCTTAATCCTAGGCCAGGTGGTCCGTTTGTCTGGAAAGAATGAAAAAGATATCAGTTATAAATGATTCGGTGGAAAACCTGTTACTGTTTCACAAAAGAAAAAAAAGCAGACAAGGGTCAATTCCATTTAGTGTGCCAAACTAAGAAAAACAGTGAATCGTTAAGTCTTGCTTTCTTCTGGAAATTCACTCTGGTTCTGAATTTAACAGTCTTAAGAGTTGTTTTGCATTAACAAGCCTTTTTCCACTGCAATCCAGCAAAAAGACTACTATATAACCTTTCTCTGTTTTTATTCTTTGGGTTTAGAAAAGGTCAAAAAACTGTACACTGAATGAAGAGAAGCATACTTGAGTATTGATCCATGATTAACACTAGTTGCCAGTTATTAGACACCCTGGGTTAATTGTAAACCCATCGAAGAAACATATAAACACACCTGTGAGTTATAGCTTGAATGAGACGACGGAAACATATCTGAACCATGCAGATGAAGCAGATCCTGGTTGTTCACACCCGAAAATGATAAACCACCATTACTAACAGATTGACCATGCTGCTGTTGCTGCTGTGGACGATGCGACGAATAAGTTCCTCCTCCCAAGTTGTATCCGGCAGATCTTCCCATCTGGACCATTAAAAATTGAATTGAATCTAAAGCTCAAGAAGCACAAGACACCAAGTGGCATTGGCATACTTATCACAAATACTTTTATGTTTTAGAGGGAAAAGGGAAAGAAAAGGGAAAAGACAAGTGCCCATAATTTACCGGGAAGTGCTGAGATTGCATCAAGGACACGTCGTGAAGTTGTTCTTTCTGATGCAGGTCCAAACCATACTCTGCATTACCACCTGCGAGATATTAAACCGCTTAGGCAGTAAGATTTGGTTGTAAATGTAGTTTATCTAAACCTCCAAGCTCCTGACATTGCTGACGCATATAACCTTATATTACATGTATATGACATGCATGGGCATGATCATGACAGATCTATTATCACAAGCTGGCAATAATCCTATGAGCTGGGAGTGAATAAATGCATGAACATTTTTACAAAACTTTGCAGATATTAAAAACTGTAACATCACAGCACCAACAGTTTTTTACATTACAGTCACATTGCATGCCCTGAATTTTCCTACAAATATAAGTAAAACAATAAGGCATCTCCTAATTTGAGAAAGCAAAGGAAAGAAGAAACAGAACAAGAAAATGCCAACAAAGTGAAGAAAGAATCCATTGAAGTGTCATTGACTTGTCCTAAACATGTAAAGTTGTATTGAACACATTAACTTTCCATACACATTAAGTAAAACAAGGGATCTCCTAATTTGAGGAAGCAAATGAAATAAGAACAGGAGAAGAAAAAGATAACAAACTCAAGAAAGCATTCATTTCAGTGTCAAAAAATGTAAATTAAAAAAAAAAAAAGAAAGAAAAACTAACATCGCCAAAGATACGCTGATAGGAGCATTCCAAAATAAAATGACCGCGTAAAAAGCAACAAACAAGAGAGAGAATCTGGAATCAATTAAATGCCAACAAGTAGAAATGCCCTCTTCACATATAAATAAAATACAAAAAGCCTGATTGTACTTGAGTTCACGACGTGACTGTTGTACAGTATAACTACTATTATGCATACCGTCATCACAACTCAATGATCACATGGAAGACAAAGATTCATTAAAAATAAATATAGTTAGATCGTGAATGTGTGTACGTGTGAGATAAAACGAGAAAGATATTTACAATTCCCACGAGGTACCTAGAGAAAGGTTCGTCATCACTAATCTCCAGCGTCCTAGAAAGCATCTAAAATTTACTAGAGAAAGGTGCAGAACGCTTGAGAAGATGGATATTAAAACTTTAAATAAAGAGGTGCAAAGGAGAAGGCAGGACTGTAGCACTTTATAACAAGATAGTCTGCAGTACCTTATAACCCTTACTGGTACATGAAAAGTCCCCGCACCGTCTGTATGCCTAGATGAGAAATGTCTTCAAAGTAAACTAAACTAATCATTGTGCTACAAAAAAGAAATAGCAAAATTGGCTCCATCATCCTAGAAAGCAAGCAAGAACTGGGATAGCGTAGGGAGCTGAAGAATTTGCCAAACAATCACATGTAATATTTAAATATTCACATGCCATGACTAAGATTTCCCATTCTTAACTTTTTGATATATTATTAACTTGTTTTCTGCTAGTCCATTCTATTTGCTTGGAATTATCTACATTTACAACTACATTGGCAGTCTACTAGAGATGCAAATTACTTGTAAGCAAAAACTAAATGTTGCTGACCATAAAAGACAGAAAGAGTAAAGAAACCGCAATGCAGTGAGTTAAATATATTCCACAACAGTAAAAAATGACACGTATCATAACAAATATAGCCACTAAAACATCATGTACCAGTCCAATACAAGCAACAACCACCGCAATAATGCAGTCAAACCAAATTTTCACCAAGCATAAGGGATATGCTTGCCACTTCTACTTATTTGGATTTTAAATATAGCTGCAAATAGAGCGCAAGGCCAACAAAATTTCCCACGACTTTGCCCATTAAGATATAAAACTAAAAATAGAGAGAGAGAAATTAAAAATGTGGCACAATGACTGAGAAGAATTAAAGCTAAAACAAAAAGAGGGAAGAAAATCACCTTTAAACCCTGGTAAAGCAGGAAAATCTTCATTTTGAATACTAAATTCTTGGTTTTGCTGAACAATAGGGCTAACTCCAAGACCTTGTTTACGAAGAGAGCCTGAAATTATTTGGCATAGATAATTAACATATTGCAGCGTTCAGAGCTAAGTAAAACTATATTAAGCAAAAAATATGCAGATAGGTCACCAATTTGTCCTTGAGGCCCTCCAGCAGAGCTGGGGCGACTGGTTAGTTGAGGGAAGTCATTAATATCGAAAGGTGAACTGTCATTGCTATTTACGTCATTCAACATTCCCATAGAACTAAAATTATTCACTCCTTGGATATGACTTTGAGAAAGAGGACCACCAGCAGATTGATAAGAGTTTCCCAGCATAGACATTACCTGAGGAGAAGCTGAACCCAGGAAAATGCCAATTTAATATAACAGAAAAATTAACTAGCTAAGCAAAATACTTTATACAACTATGATAAAGAAGAATAAACAAATCAATTAAAGAAATCAATGCACTGGTTGCTGCAGAGAGAGTAAATTGCCACCTAGAGATGATTAACAGGTGAGATGAGTCAAATAACAAGGAGGAAATATAATAGGGAAACTAGTTAGAAACCGCAAAAGGAAAACGGTGCTCCACACCAAATGAGTCCGTAAGGCCAAAAAATTGCTACATTTGAACACTTGCCCAGTGTCTACCGAATTTTATAGGAAGGAAGCATCCCAAATGTAGAATACCTTGGATTTTTTCCACAGTCAAACCAATGATCTAGAAAGATAACATGACTAATAACTTTGAAATGAGCTACCATTATGGCACATAAAATGGTTCAGTACGTAATAACATTAAGAAACAATAAAGAAGTGACACAAAGGATTCATGTGGTTTGGCAGAAAGAGATAAACCAAAATAATTAAAAAATATATAAGCAGGCTCTACTAAATTAACTCATCTCAGCAGTCCATTTTGAAGCTTTTGCACCTCTAATGGATTAGCAGGTTATTATCAAATTCTATGTCATACAATTTTTTAAGCTTAAGATGTGGTTGCCCAGAAAAACTGGAACAACAATAATTCAACAAATTACTATCACAAATGAAACCCCATTTTCAAAACCACAAGAATGGCTCAAAAGTTGTTAGTGATACCTTGCTGAAGCATGCCACCCATTAGCCTATTCGAAACTTGCACATTTAAATTTCCTGAACCACTATTCCCATTTAGATTCATGCGAGAAGCAAGACCAGGGACAGATAATCCTCCGCCAGAGACCATACTCCTTCCAATGTTTCCCCCACCAACTATGCTTCCCATTGAGCTGGTAATTCGAGGCCCAGCATTTCCAATAATTTGAGATACTCCAAGTCCTGGAACAGCATTTCGATTACCAATTGCTGCAGAGGTTGGAAGAAGACCAGGAATAGAACCAACACCATTTGTGCTGCTACTGTACCCAGGGCTTCCAACCATGTTCATCCCACCTCTATTTGTTGCTCCTGAATGACCATGTGAGCTTCCATGTGATATCTGTTGTTCAATTCAGAAGTGAATAAAACATCTCCCAAAATTATTAAGCTGTGAATAAATATAAACCACACATAGGCACATGAATAGATCATGAATTGCCAGTCTCAAGGTCATCTTGATGCACAACAGAAATAAGCAAACAAGTACTGACTACCATTACCAAACTACCTGAGAAAGAGCAATCGGGATATTGTTTGATGAGAAACGTCCACTTGAAAGGCTACCAGAAGGTTGTTGAACCCCACTTGAAGGAACATTAGTCATTGAGGAGTTTCTAGATCCAAGTGTACCGGGCATGTTAGGCACATTGAAGTTTCCATGGATGTTATGCAGCCCTTGAATGGTTCCTGTTGAAGTTTACACCACATATGATGTTAACCTTAACATGTACAAAGGTGAAGCAAAATTAACCAACCTGCATGATGAAAACCAGGAGATGCTGCACCAGATTGAGCAGAGAAAGATGAAGCGAAAGATCGTCCAGCACTGTCAGAAAGATTTTGAGCTGATCCGTTCAAAGATGACTGCATATTAAATTATGATTACAAAATCATCACAACGTAAAAAAATACAACAGGCAAAGAACCCAATTGTAGTGCAATACAACAAATATGCAACATATCCACGCCCAAGAACTAAAAAAGATACAACCAAATTAACATAACATCCATACAAAAATTTCATAAGCAAGAGAAATACATTAAGTAACCCCGACATTGCAGAAATCTCAGTCAACCATGCACCGAAGTTCTTCTGCCAAAAGCAACGTCACTGTCCTCGGAAGTATATCAAATATCTGAAACTTTACTATGTGTAATAAACCTAAAATCTGGAACAACCAACACAATGAAGAGACCAGTCAAAAACAGATCAAAAGCTGGAATATATACTTTTAGTCAAGAGATCATTGCAAGAAAAAAAAGATAAGAAAGAAGTGCGTATAAGCCAATTGGCAAACAAACCACACTTTCCATCATAGAAAAACCACAAAAACCTACCTACTTATAGCACAATGATTTATTATGTTAAAATATTACAAGATGGAAAACTTAGTTAATGACCAGGCATGAAATCCTATTTTGGTTCCCTATAGCCAATCCTAAATTCTTGGGATTAAGATTTGGTTGTTGTTTTATCAGATGGAAAACTGTCTCTGATATAAAAATTCATGAAAAGTAGAAAGAAAAGTGCCTTCATACTTGCATGGATAAAACATGAACCAAGAAAATTACTTTCGTGCATTGTTGCTTATTCTCATAACACATTATTGCCTTTAACAAACATGAAACAAAGAAAATTTCAAAGGCTAGTAAAGCATAAAACCAATATCATGTCCCCACAACTCCACAATATTGCCATATACATGTTAAATGCAAATATGTTGAAACAACAATTTCGATATCTTAAATATTATTAAGGCACTCCCACCAGGTTAGCTGTTTTCGTCCCCTAAATTTTAATTCCTATACCTCAAACTTTATATCAGAAGCTGAGAGAGGGGGAGAGGGGGAATGTCCATAATGAAACCCCTAAACTTAAAATAAAATTGGTGATGAACAATGGTCTCCCAGCACAAGGGGTTCACTGCAGCAAAATCCTATTTTAAAAGGATTGGATAGTAATGGATATACTGGTGGAAGGATTCTTTAGAGTTTAGTCTATAAAATTTAGGAAAGAGGCTTATTTATAGAGTACTTTTGTGAGCGACCTTACAATGCTCTCTTCTCATAACTCTTAAACTATATACTTGGGATTCAAAATTAAAAAGTTAGAAGTCATTAACCAATAATGATTTTCCAAATGGTTACTTCCATGAATTCCTACACGAGAAATTCAAAGACCACACCAACCCACTCACAAACTAGTCCAGCCCATAGTAGTTGAAACTCGACTTGTTTTCTTAAACACGTCTTCTTTTTCCATCCAAACTCAACATTTCTACATTTTAACAAGTCCAAGCCAAACCCCGTAAATCAATTTGGGTGTGAAGTCAATAGATGGACTATCTTCCTCAGTAGCATAAAGGAACTACAAACAGGGTTTTATTTTAACTTGTAAAATGACAAAACTACTTGCTCATTAAGGAAACTACATAAATTTGAAGATAGCAAGAAAATTGAATGCAATGTGAATCAGCAGATTCAGGAAAAATACAAACGCAAAATAATCTACACTCCAACCACTACTCTAGGTTAACTTGTTAGCACAAAACCGAGTTAATTCAACTAATAGTACATTAAACACGTCATCAAAGTAAACACAACTTAATATAAAATAGCACTATACAAAAACTACAAACAGAAATTTAATTCAACTTGTAGCATGAACGAAACTACTCTCATTAAAAAACAGCAAATTTGCCTCACAAAAAAATATACAAACGCATACATGGATTAAAGATAAAAAAAAATCGAAATGCAATGTTAAAAAGCAGATTTGGGGAAAACAAAAACACGAAATAATCGACACTGGATTATGACTGTAGGTGAATTAATAAGCGCATAAACGAGATAATTCACCTAAGTATGCACCAAACACATAATCGAAGTGAAAAAAACCCTGGAAAAAACAGTCGCGCAGAACTACAAAACCCTAGAAATGATACATACGAGCCGGCAATAGATACATACATGATAGAGTGTAGGGAAAGTGGATCTGTGAGGAGAAAGCGGAGCCCGCACTGGTCTTTTCCGTTGACGAGAGATGATCGAAATGATATAAAGAGAGAGAAATATCATATAGAGAGAGAGAGAGAGAGATATAGAGAGAGAAAATCCATTGAAACTCGAAGACGCTGACAGCTATATATAGAGAGGGGTGAAATTGATGCCGACGAGAATTAAATTTTTTCCAAGCCGCGGCGCGTTAAATTTCCTCCAAGCCGGGGTGTATTTGTAAATACCGAACTAGAACATCTGCAACTAAAAATTTAATAATAAAAATATCAGAATAATCATAAAAATTTTATTAACAAGAAAAATCAGAATAATTATTAGATTAATCATTATTATTAGATTATCAGATTAATAGATTATTAACAATATAAAGATTAGATTATTATTAGAATAAAACCCTAATAAAATATTTAAAATAAACCCTAACAAAAAAAAATATTATTATCAAAATTAAATAATATTTATAGTATTACATTTTAAAATTTTATCAGTTAAAAATAATCACAATAATAAACAAAAAATTAAATATGATAATATAAAAATAGATATAATATAAAGATATTTTAAATTACAATATTCAAAATTAATAATAACAATATTTTTCTAATTTTAAATAGTGAAATATAAATTAAATGATATTTTAATGCCTAGTGGAGATGGAACCATTTTTTGCTGAATTTAGAGAACTTGTGAGAATAACCTGATTCAATTGCTCCAACTCTTAAGTAAGGCAATAGAAACAACACAACCATAGCACAAGTCGACCATAACACTTTACTTGATCAGGCCCAACTCACTCTTCCCTAGGTTAACAAGGCATATCGCACATTAAAAGGGCAAAAGATAGCTAAAATACTGGAACCACCGAAAGTTTGATTATCATTTGTGGAGCTGGGACACAACACATGTTCCTTTAACTCATCAGGTCTTAGAAATAATACTCCCCCATGTCCACAAATAATTGGCTACATTTATAAATTGGGATATTCAAAAATAATTGGACATTTCCATTTTAGGAAACATGTAATCATCAAAAAAATAAAATGAAATAATGAATTACCATTATTGCACTTTCCTACTTATTAGTGTAAAGTCGACTCAAAGGTTAATAGGGCAAACTTGATCATTCATACTCAAATCAAAATTTAAATTTGAAATTCCCTAAAACTATGTGCAAGTCAAACAATGCAATTATTCTTGGAGGGAAGGAGTATGACTGCGTTCGGTTAGTATCTCAGTTTTAGTTTTCTATTTTCAAAAGCTGAAAACTCGTTTGTTAGCTTTTCAGTTTCAACTTTCGAAACTGAGTTTTATCAAAAGAATAATTATGAAAACTCATTTTTCTAACTTTTTGGTTTTTCAAGCTTTGGCTAAAAAGTGAATATGGATCATATTTTAAATAATGATTGTATTTGAAAGATTGTGATTTATTTTTTTATTCAAAAAATTAAAATTTTCTCATTTATTCTAAATTATCTTATACTTTTATCTATTTTTTTCTTATTTAAAATATTCAATAATTAGAATTTTGAGTAAAATCATACTAATTCCCCGCATAAACTATGACAACAAATATTTCACGACACAAATAGAGTACCTATAATGTGCTTATTTCGCTCTAACAAACCAATAGAGTGAAGTTCGAAAATGAATAATTTGTTAAAAATTTTTGTCTATAGAGTAAATTTTAAGTTGAGTTGAATCTTGATATGTGATAGTTGATGGTTAGTGATGCTTTAACTTACTATTACCTATTTTTTTTTTATATTTTGAAAATTATATTCAAATTTTATTTATTATGTATAATGAAAAAATAAAAACATAAATTATACAAAGTAGTCACATAATAAGGTTTAAAGTTTTCTAATTAATTTTTTTTTTTTTT
>MKEJ01011248.1:2402-15196 GCA_001753735.1 Embelia ribes
ACTTCTTTGGCTAGTAGACTCGCACCGCGACCTGCCCCGCATATATACGGGTTGTGGTATGGGTATAGGTATTATATTTTTCCTCTCAAAACCACGACCCGCATACCCACAAAACCCACAGGCCCGCTAACCCGTCGGGTCTAATAATCACCCCTAGAAACAGGGGAAAAGCTGCGTATGTCAAACCCTTCCAGACCCCGCAGTGCAGGAGATTTGTACTTTGGGCCATCCATATATATAATGGTTGACTATATTGTTTATTCTTTTTATTTTCTTTATGGTTACTTTGTTGGACCTCTGAATGTTCCAAGTAGTTCATTTAAAATGTTAATGTTCCACCGTTGAACTGCAGGAGAAAATTAGTTTTCATCAGTTCTTTAAAGGGTTACCATGAGATAAAATGTGACAGCCATGGGTGGCCTAAGATTCTTAAGTTGAAAGACTGGCCTCCATCAAATTCTTTTCGGGAACATATGCCTAGGCATGGCGTCGAGTTCTTAAGTTGCTTGCTTTTCAAACCTTATACCCACCCTCGTGAAGGTTTCTTGAATCTTGCCACGAAGTTACCCAAGGATACTTTGAAACCGGACTTGGGACCGAAAACATATATTGCCTATGGAGTTCCTCAGGAGTTGGGACGTGGAGATTCTGTGACAAAGCTTCACTGTGACATGTCCGATGCGGTAATGAATGATTTTCTTAAGTTCAGCAGTTTTTTTTCTTTCCCAGTTTTTTACTTGTCTCTGCTTAGTTAGCAGTTGAATTTCAATTTTATATTTTTAAAAGTTGAAAATTTGTTTGGTACAAGTTTCCGGACATAGATTTCAAAAGCTGAGTTTCTTCGGAAGAGTAATTTTGAAAACCTTTTTTTTCAGTTTTCAAACTTCAATTAGTTAGATAGTAAAAAATGGATGTATTTTCAAATATTATTAGGCTTAAACTATCTTTTTCAATGTTTATCAAATTTTTATTTTTCTATCTCAGAGCATATAAAAAAGTTGAAATTAAAATGCATTATATTTGTGAATTGTACTTCTATATTCAAAAGTAAAAAAATATCATTTATTTATTGTTAATATCATTCAAAAATTATTCTTTTATTTCTGAATTCAAATGTCATGGTTGTTCATAAAAATATAGTTATTTTTCATGCCAATGTGTTTAATATTAAAAAACTATAAAACTGCAAATTTTGAAAACAAATCTTTTATGAAACAAACAAGTGTATAAAGTGTGATTATTTCCATTTTATTATCTAAGCGTATGGAAGTAGAGAAATTACATTCGTTTGAAATGATTTGTGGAGGGGAGAGACTGAAATGAAGTGAATCTTGGTATATAATCGATTAATCATTTGTATTGCTTCAATTTAGTATTGTCAATATTATTTCCATTATACAACTACCAACATATTTGTACATTATATATGAAATAAGAGAGAATTCAAAAAAATTAGTTGCCAAATATCTTTGAATATTTACGTATATTATTCAGTTTTTAAAATTTGAAAATTATTTTTTAGAAACAGAAGTTTTCTCATACAACAAATTGAGCCATGAAAAAATCTTGAATGTCTGCTTTTAAAAACTGGAAGACTCAAGTTTTGGCTTTTGATGTTGAAAATATGCTCGACCTTTTAATCCTTGAGATCAGTGCTATGGCTGTATGTCGCTTGGCTGCATCTTGTATGAATGATGAATTCTGAGGAGTCAATCACTGTTTTCAGTTCATTACTGTTACAAAGCATGTTAAGTGACGGAGCACTGGCTTGTTTTTTGCTGGCCTTGTGTTTCAAAGCACTTGCTTTAACTTGTGGTTGAATGTATTGGTTCATGAAAATAAAATGCTATTTGTACACTTTTTGAAGTTACAACTATATCGATCCATGTCCCAGAAAAGAGAAACGGAAAAAGACATCGAAACAAGAAAAGCTAGATGTCAAGGTTTAAATGAGCTGAGCCAAGTCAAGTTTGGCCTTGCTTGTGCTCTGCTTGTTGGCCTAAACCCTGGCTTGTACTTGAGCTTTGGCTCTCCACGAGCCTACACCTGCTTGTTGGCCTAAACCCTGGCTTGTACTTGAGCTTTGGCTCTCCACGAGCCTACACCTACCAGCACGGGCTTGATGAAAGTTATGGATTTCGACCGGGAGCTTTTCTGCAGCTTGGACCACCTAAAACTAAAAATATTAATACCGTGTCTCACTTTTGACAGCCTAATCTAATACTATTTTGCAAGCCCTGAGCTGGATGCTTAATATAGTAAATAAAAGAATATTTTTTCCATCCACTTGATGTGGGAAATTGATTTTCCATACTTTAGCCACTGGGTAGGCGTCTTAACTGATTGAGAACTCTCTTACCCAGCTTGATGTAGGACATATATTTCTCTAACACACGTATACATGGTTACAAATTTATATTATTTCATTAGATGTATGTATAATTTTTTTTTTAATAATATTAATGTGTATTTAGATAAACGAGCTGACTCTCGAGCGAATGAGCTGAGTTGAGCTGAGCAGTGCAAAGCTCTTGCTTGGCTCATTTAATAAACAAAGTATATAGTTGAACTCTTGTTCGGCTCTCTTATTAAATGAGCCCAACTCTTAACGAGCTACTCTCAAGGGGCTTTATTCAGTTACACCCCTAGCTAGAGGTTAACATAGGCCCTTTTTGGGAGTTAAAAATAACCAAAATATTCTGTCAAGGTTTAATTAACATTTAAAGAGTTTTACATTCTTGTTTTCAAGATAATGCCATTTGCTATCATACGCTGTGCCATACAACACTAGGATCAATGGGCGCTTCAATATTGTGGTATACACATGCGGAGACCTAGCCTACATACTTAATGGACACTTAATGAACATGTTATCAAAGTTGGACAAACGTTTAGATCTGTTTTCGTACATGTTAGGATTGTGTAGACCACTTTGACAGGATGTAAACTAGTTTATAGTGATAAATAGCAATTCTTTCTATGGTTATGATCAAGGTAGAATATGTTTAAACAATGATTTGGTGCTGAAATTTTATGAATTTGCTGTTGACTTGATGATGGGGAAAATGAGGTCATGATTTGGTTTCCAATGTATTGAAAGTTTTTTCTTTGTTGTGAAATTTATGTTCAAGGCCAATGATAACGTGATAATTTTGTTTAATTTCTGCTTCTGTAGTACGGTCTTCATCAAGATGTCTGCATTTACTCATGGTGCTGTATGACCTTTTCTTCACGCATAATTTCCACGACAGCATCAACTTTTCTTCATTTATATGTCTGCCCCAATTTTCTTTCTTTTAGATCACTGCAGTTTACCTTGAGTCACCCAATATCTTTTGTCCCTTCTTAGGTACACTTCACCACACCTACGGCCATGTATCATCTCACAAGTCTCAATAATGCA
This sequence comes from Embelia ribes, assembly GCA_001753735.1. Taxonomy (NCBI): domain Eukaryota; kingdom Viridiplantae; phylum Streptophyta; class Magnoliopsida; order Ericales; family Primulaceae; genus Embelia; species Embelia ribes. Next base: position 5,806 of record MKEJ01011248.1, read on the forward strand.
TTGGCAAGCTTGTTTAATTTTCTTTTATTTAGTTGCATTTTTTACTAGACCTGTAATGATTATTGTGCAAGATTATCCTTGGGAGTTCACAACATTTGTTAATCTATGTTTTTCAGGTTAATGTATTGACTCATACAGCAGCTGTGAAACTTTCAGCAGAGACACTTAAGACTGTGACGAAATTAAAACAACAGCACAAGGCACAAGATGAAAGCGAAATTTTTGGAAATAGTGGAAATAGAAATGAGGCTGAGAATGGTCGTGGATGTAAGGAGACAAGTTCTCGAAACAGCAAGAAGAGAAGGAACTCTGAATCTAGTTCAACTTGGACCGATGAGCTGGTTTTGACTGAGTCTGCTTCTCCTGAACTTAGTAAATTGGATTCTGCTCATCATCAAGAAGAAGAATTTGAAGGACATGAATATTCTAATGGAGGTGCCCTCTGGGACATCTTTCGCAGAGAAGATGTACCTAAGTTGCAGGAATATATTAGGAAGTACCATAAGGAGTTCAGGCACACATATTGTTCTCCCCTGCAGCAGGTTATAGTTATTCTATTGTTATCCAACTTTAGATGTGGTTATTGCTCTAATTTTGGTAGGGCACATGCATGTTACACATTGCATTTTTAAAACATGTTATCAGATATGTAAGTTAGCATAGTCCTTTAGTTCCCTTTTGGTTGAAGTTGTTTTGAGCTTTTAAAAAGTAGTTAACCGAGAAAATCTGTCTAGTGTTTGGTTTTGTAACGGTGTTGTTAAAACTAAAATGAAATTTGTTTGGTGTGTAATGTCTTGGTCGGATTTTGTGTGACAGAGAAATGGTATCATTTCATACAGCACAGGACCAAAAGAATATTGGATATGAGTTTGGGCCTAAAGCACTAGAAATCACTAGAAACTGTTCTTAAATTAGTCTTCATTCTTTGGAATTTGAACCTGAAAATAGTCCAGTAACCTAACAGGACCTAAAATTTGTCAGTTTCATGTCTGATTTAATAGGATTGAATGTTTTGGTCTTAGCTTCAGAAAGTAAAAAAGGAAACTTAAATTATGTATTGTGTGTACAGTAACTACTTTTTCTAGAATAAGTTGATAGTGATGTGTATCAAAACTTGACCTCCTTCAACCCAAATTAGATGTATTATTTGATGCACAATACTTTGCATTTGTGTTGTGTTTCGTTCCCTCCAACTGTTGTGTTTTGCTCGATTATACAAGTACAAGAGATGTTTCATTTTTTATGACAAGACTTGCTTCCATCAATTGCTAATTTTCCTTTAGTATTTTCTCCTCCCCTCTCTCTAACTGTTGATGTGTTCTGCTAGTCACAAGAAGTAAATTTTTTAAATCTGGTTGACAATGAATAAAAAAATATACTTCTGTTTTGCTGACACATGGCCAATCTAGAATGGGAGTGAAAAGAAGTACGGATAGTAATTATGATATGCCTGAAACCTCCTTTTTAGTATGCTTCGGCTGTTTGAAGCATAATGAGAATTGATGACTATTTCTTTCTTTCTTTCCAATTCTTACATTTTTACTACAGTGTTCTTAGTCTTTTGGCGTTGCAGGTTGTTCACCCTATTCATGATCAAACATTTTATCTTTCAACAGAACATAAGAAGAGACTAAAGGAGGAATATGGTTAGTTAATTCGTTCTATCTTGTCATGGGGTTCAGTTATAAGATTATGGAAAGATGATTGTTTTTATGTTGTTGTAGGAATCGAAGCATGGACTTTTGTGCAAAACCTAGGGGATGCTGTGTTTATACCAGCTGGCTGCCCTCACCAAGTCAGGAATCTGAAGGTGAAAAACTAGTGCATTATGATTTTTCCTTAAACCATGAGACTAAAGGTTTGCTTATTTATAACAGTTTCATGAATTGCATCTGCAGTACTATTTTTGCAGGGCCCTTCCATTCTCCACAACTATAATAATGTTTTGAATGGAACTATTTATTTAGGGATGAAAAATAGAGAAAAAGGTCAACATGAAATGCAATATGTAATTGTAAACGAGTGGAATTATGGACAGGTGCAATTGGGCTAACACCAAGTATATTTTCTTTTCTTTTTCATCAAACCGAAGAAAACATAAATTCTCGTCCCATTGTTTTCTGCCTTTCTTGTCGTTTCACTTTCTTTGCTTCTCTTTATCTTTTCCTCAAGTTCTAAACAGAGCCTTGATGTTATAATTGATGAGTAGCTTTTAGCATTTCCATTCGATTGTTTCCTTTTCAACAAGTAATTACTGTGTTTTAAAGGAATGAAAGGAGAGACAGTGAATTGAGAGTAATCTTAAGTTCAAAATAATGGATTATCAGATTGTAAGAGATATCAACAAGGATTGACAAAATTTAAGGAATTTAACTGTAGGAATTTGATAGTAGCCATTTAATAGTTTTAAGCTCCAGGCTCTAGGTGTACTTGCTTTCAAATTTTTAGTGGTCACGTTTGCAGTTTGCGATTGTTTAAAATGCTTGAGTAAACATATCAAGTGGCTGAAATGCAGGTAATTTTGGGTGCATTATATTTGTTGTGCCAATTCCTGCTTTTCTCATCATGATTTTCTTTATCTAACCATGGTCATGGGTTAAAAACATGAGTTTCTTCATTACAATGCTTATGTGGTAGTGCAAGAAATTGGTTGGTGTTTTTGTACAACTCTTTTGATATATTCTGATGCATTCATTTGATGTGCAGTCATGCATAAAGGTGGCTCTTGACTTTGTCTCCCCTGAAAATGTTCCTGAGTGTGTCCGTTTGGCTGAAGAATTTCGTTTGCTGCCCCAAAATCATAGAGCTCAGGAAGACATATTGGAGGTATGGTATTTATTTTTATACTCAATTCCAACTTTTATGGAGTTTTTGTGTCTTTAACTTGGCATATTTCTATGCTACCTAATGAACATTCTGATAATTTGTGTGTTTCAAAAAGGTTTTGCCAGATGAGAAAACTGGGCCCATTAAATTTAAGTCCTAACTAATATCCTGAAGTTTGTGGTCAATAGATTTTGGTCAACTTTATCCGAATTTTTTAAAAACACTTAATTTTATTGAATTTGATATCCCCTGAAAGATCTCTTAATTTAGCGTTCAATAAAAAAGCGAGAGTTAATTTCAATAATTCTAGAAATAGTTATGGGATTTTGCGTAAAAGGTGGCAGTGTTATTAGAATCCTTGTTTGTTGCTGGAGATTGAATGGTTGTCCTGATAACCTTGTGAAAAGCATACGAGTTTATATTCGAAAGATCTGAATTTCGTGAGGCTTTTGTTATATAGTAATTGCTAATGAATCTGCTCCCTCGTGGCAGGTGAAGAAAATAACTCTTCATGCAATCAAGGATGCCCTGACCAATTTAAGAAATCGTAAAAGGTATGTTTCTAGAGATGCACAATCATTAACAGTTTCTTCACTATGGAGAGCTGAATTTATTTGTTGTTTTGGCCTAAATAAGCTAGAAATTATAAATTGGATGCACCTAGCTTTTACTTAAAATATAAATAAACTAAATTATTTGTTTAAAAGTTACAACCAAACAAACCCATAGTAAACAACTCAAATGCTTTTTCTGGAGTCTTTTAACTATTGTCATGACTTGCTTGTGCTATATACAATCACTAGCTTTCGCAAATATGGCCAATTTCCTGAAAGATATATACTCCAATACATTTTAAGTAGTTATACAAACCATCAGACACTCAAAAAATCTACATCTTACTCCAAAGATAATCTCGAAATTTTGAAAGAAAAAGGCAAGTGCTACATTGCTAGTTCTTCCGGAAAAATGATCCGCGTATCAGCTATCATGTACTGAAAATATACATACTGTTATGTTGCAATATTTTGCGCATTGATCTTGTTTTTAATCATAAGAGGTTGTAAGTTATGCACAAGAAGTTGCTAAATAAGAATTTGTGCGCTATGAGTACTTGTTTGGCGATGCATGCATCGTTACCATTTCTTCAACTTAATAATGCCTGAGATCTCGGTATGTTGCATATATACATGTATGCATTTCTCAATATACTTTCTGCCAACAATCACTCAAAGAGATTGTACCTGTGTGAAACCATCCGTCTATAAGAACACTATCGGTTAGATCTTGACGCTTGTGGTAACCAGAGAACAAAGTGTTCCCCCTCAGGCAGATCTCGCCACGTGGCACTTTACCAAGAGCGTCGTACCCCAGTTCCAGAACCGACTCGAGCCTGGCCTCAATGGTTGGCATGGGTACTCCGACAGTTCCCACCATAGGGAACACATTGGCTATAGATGTAAAACACCCTCCACAGCTTTCGGTGAGACCTGATTTTGTAAAACAACAAAATAACATGCTTTCAGACAAGGTCAATTTCTAGAACGAACAAAAAAGCTAAAGGCTCCGATTGCGTGAACAAAGAAATCACTGGAAACACATTTGATGGAGACAATTTTTCAATTTTACGCACATTGGAGCTTCAATCTTAAATTAATTCAAGACTTGCGACTGCCACTTCAAACATTACACGTTTCTTTCCAGAAACCAAGCCTTGTTGCTCCGTTTCTTGGATCAAACGGCACTTCTTTATCTAGAAAAGTCAGTAAATATAAATTTCTCGGAACCATCCAAAAACTCATACCATATCCTTGTGACAAGACACAGCAGCAAGTAACTCTCAGAAACTCTTCAACATGTCTTGGCAGTGGTGCAGCTCCGGATAACATCAACCGGACTTGGCCACCTAATCCTTGCTTAATCTGCCAACATTAGTTCGTCCAACAGGTAAGTATATATAATGCATCTGTCCCTGACAATTTGATCTTTTGGAAGAAATGGCAGAGCGTATCAAGTAACATGTAGCATGTTATCAGAGCAGACAGAGGGGCTCATGGTTCAAGCTTGGAAGCTACCCAATTAAAAAATTGAATAGTACTTATTTGGCTAGAAAATATACGACAAGCGAAGGGGACAGATTGAAGATAGCAAATTATTATGATGTCTCTATCCTAACGATTTTATCTTTTAGATGAAATTGTACCACATAAGTTGGCTTGGTATTAGAGCAGATAGAGAGGTACCCAGTTAAAAATTGAATTATACTTGTTTGGCAAAACATATGCTACAAGTGAGAAATGCTAACGTATTGCTTTCGTGGCTAACCTTAGCGAACACGAGCTTGTCCAAGAGAGAAGCGGCTTCATCTTGCTTAAGTCCCTTCTCCAAATTTCTCAATTTGCTGTATTAGATAAGATAAAGGGTTAATAAGATTAATCCATTTGGTAACTTTCCAAATGATATAGAAACCTAATAAAGCTCCTAACTATTATAGATAATCGGAAGTAATCACGTACTAGTTATACGCATATTGGAAAAACGCCTTGCGTAATGCACCACTCGCATTTATTTTCTCCATGGTACCTACATTCACAAATTATAGATCACGTAATTCGTCAAATGATCAACACATGAAAAAAATATATAAATAAAAATTTGAAAAGTATATACACATACCAGCGTATATACGGTCATAAATTCTCGGAACGCCACAGAATATGGTCGGCTTCAACTCAATAAGATCCGCCATCAAGTACCTGATATCCTATCAGATTCCAAAAAGAAGAAGAATTGAAAAAAAAAAATTATCCATATTATTATTACTACTTAAAATGTCATTACAAGCACTAAACATGAAAATATAATGTATTGCTGAACTCACTCCTTGCCAAAATCCTATCGAAGCACCCTTGCAGATGCAATAGTTTTCGATTATCTGATCGTACACGTGAGCTAAAGGAAGGAACGAAAAATATGAATCATCTTCCGAACCCTGCGAAGTAAACATACGTTGAACTCCATCAAACCATTGATTAGATAATGATATACGTACAGAAAAACATGTATACAAACTGTACTAGCATCAATCTGATTAGATAATTCACGTTGATTTTTCTTAAAAGTTACCGAAATCACTAATATCCTAACGAATTGTGAATTAGTATACATGTTCTGAAATGTGGTACATCTCCATACTAAATCACCAAATTTAGCGAATCAAGACAATCAAGACAATTGCACTATTAAAATTTGTTTGCGGAGAGAAATATAATGTAGACAAGTAAAATATTGATGTTATTTCTAGTAGTTTCAAGTTTGAAAGCACTACATTTCATATTTCAAAACAATGACAGAAGTTTAAGCTAGGTTTAACTGGATGATGACTTTTACAAAACTAAATATAATCTCCTCATATATGTTAAGGTAACATATAAAGGGCTACCCCTACTGTACCATGTTTTACAATATGTAGCGTACTACGTTCCCATTTTTGTTCCACGTTCCGGAAAGATCCGCGTTCCAAGTATCATAGATTTAAATACATGATTGTTAGTACAATATATCATTTTCCTACACTAATCAAATAAATAAATAAAATCAGTAGGAACAGGATAAACAGAATGTTACTTCTCTGTCGGTTTCCTTGAGCATATGATCAGTAGAAAGAACTGCCGTCGCAACGGCCTCGTTCGTTAAAATAACACCTTTCGGTTCACCCGTTGTTCCACTTGTATACATGATTGTGCAAATTTCAGATCTTTCTCTCGGAGGAAGCTCGTGATCCGAACTTTCCTGCGAAAAAATAATTAATTAAACAAAAGGTGAAATAAACATCCAAAAACAAAAACAAAAAAAAATGAAAATTTTTCTTGAGCCATCAAATAAAAAGGCATTAATAAGTACTCACCAACAGAGCAAACTCTATCCAGGAGTAGATGTTAACGCCTAGTCTTTCGGCCTCTTCCTTTTGCGAGTTAGATATCCCGCCAAAGCTAACGATAGCTAGAAAAAAGAATATATATATATATTTATAATTTTATATATATAGATATAGAGATTTAAATGTAGGAAAACGATTCACGTATAGAGTCTCATATTTAAAACAGTACAAACACCTATACAGTTATATACTGTGCTTTCATACCATTTTTAAGGAAGATATCGATCTACATGTTGTAACTTGTAAGGCATATAGGTGTTTTGCACAGTTTCAGTTCATGATTTTATATACGTACTCTTCGATAAATATGCATTAGATTACACAATTCGAACCAAATCAATACTGCGACTTACTTTTGAGATATGAAGTAAATTTCGGGAGGCACGTAAGAATCTGCAACGATTAAAAAATATCGGGAGGATGAGAGAAAATTAAAAAAATACGGATATTGCAAAAACTGGATAATGTGAAAGTCGATACGGAGAATTCAAATAGTAACAATTTTAATTGGAGAAAAATTGTTACAGAAATCTCAGTTTCAAGGTGTAACACCAGTACATGAGATTAATTAGAGTACTGCAAAAAAACTAAAAGCATATAATTAGTCTTACGAACGATCATCCGCCCCAAAAATATTCGATATAATCGATCAGAACAAAGAAAAAAAAACATACCGCTGGTATCTTGTTTTCTTGAACAAAAGCTATCGAAACTTCGGCATGATTGATTATGAACTCCACAGCATTAGCACCTATTATATGATCACGAAAAATTAAAATAAAAAAAAAACTCTTAGAAAATTATCAAATTACACCTCATTTCAACAAGATTTAACTGATCTGTTCACGGGAAAAATCGAAAAAGAGCGAACCTAGTGAATCGTAAAGCGGTACGTAAGTTATTCCATGGCTGTTACATGCCTGTGTGGAAAGTATAAATTGCATTGGGATATATACATACATAATCGCGGTATCTACAAAAGAGTTAATTACACATCATAGAAAGTACGAGATGAATGCGTCTATTACCTCCATTGAGATAATCCATTCCGGGCAATTTGTTCCATATATTCCACACCGATCCCCCTACAGAAAAATAAAGCATCGAGTTTTCGGTTTTACAAGCCTAATATAAGTTATTCTTCCAATGGTTTGTTAAGGTGTTGTACATAACTTGAAATGACCTGAAAGAATGTATTCTCAAGTTTCCATTCAAAACAAAAACCAAAACATGTAAACTATGCAAACATATACGGCCTACAAGGTGATGAAAAATTTTCAACTCACGGGATTGACACCGCAGCCACGTATGCCCGAACCGATTCGAAGAGCAGCATCATAAACTTCTTGATATGTGAGCCATATGTAAGGACCCGCCTGCCCAGAGTCGGTAAGAAAATTTCAGATTGCATTCAATTATGATTCTTAAAACTATTTTCTGGTTCTAAAACTTGAAACAATCAAGAAAAACACATTCGGCGGATTGGTTCCAAGAACAATTTTCTCAATATCCTAGATTTTAGAAACCGATGAAAGTCATTAATTTTCGTTGGCTTCAAAACTTGTTTTCAAGTTGCATATAGTTGTGGTTCGGAAAACTATTTTATGATTTATGATTCCAAAAATACAAACAATCCAGCCTTACTGCGGAATCATTCTTATGGACCAAGACAACATTAGATTAGAGCTCATTTTTACAAAAACTAAGAAAATTCATTTTCCTTTGTGAAAATCAAAATAAAGTTGATACTTTTCCAAAAGTTCCATTCTTTTTCGGACCAGGTAAAAAATCAATCATACTAAATGCTCAACCCGTAAGCTGAAAGTAGAAAAATGAAAATTCTAGTAATAAAAAGAGAGCATGTTTCTCGCACCGCCACTGCACAGATTTTGAGCTCGCTCCTTATGTACGTATGTGTCACATAAATCGACACACCTTGTGTATGCAAATTTGAATATCGACGGTGAGATGAAATTAATCTCCATCAAGCACCAACCCCGCCCCCATTTTTAGAGCTCAATTCTTCTTCCCTTTTCCCAAATGAGTTTATTCTAATAAAGGTTAATTATTTGATTTTGAATAGTTACATACATCAACCTATGCATTTTCTTTTGGCCATTAACATATGTATTTAAACATCATCTTCAACACATTTGCCTAAACAAATATATATGTATGTATATTTATATACATACATAAAATAGGCGAGACAGGGAGAGTTGAAGGCACCTTGGAATCAATAACTTGACGGCGTCCGAGCATAGGGTTTTTCGGATTCCTCTTAACAGATTCACTGCCATATTTACCATTAATTCGGAGGTTAATTCGGATGATAACATGAACACAAGCTGAGATAGCTTTTTAACACATTTTTTTGTGTAGTTGTCACTTTGTATCATGCATACAGGGACAAAAGAGTAGAGCCAGAGCAACCCAAAAATATTAAGTACAAAACTTAATTTTACTATTCATGAAAAAGATTCTAATATATTGAATTTTGGCACAGCACAAAAAAACTCGCCTTATAAACAAATAATTGAGTTGTTTGACCGGCACATTATTTTAAGTAAAATAAAAAAAGCAAGTATTCAAATTTGAAAGGGAATAGAAATGACCAAATTAGCCTTG